>JAOTQJ010195261.1:0-115632 GCA_025642045.1 Solanum sejunctum
AGTGTTAATAGGTGTGGAACATATGTCTTGTACAAGATATATTCCATATATATAGACACCTACACACACACTTGGTCCAATCCAAAGAGGACACCCTCCTTGAGCCCACATCTCTTTTATTCTTAAGGACCTAAGTTAAGTAAAATGTTACATAGGTCCAATACTTTATTAAATCGAACCGATTGAGGACGTTCGGGGTGAAAATTATGTTGCGGGTCCTAACAACAACAAGGTAAGTCGTCGTCCAACAAGAATACTTATAATATTCATGTACATACTCTCAAAGAGACAATAGTCATTTTCCAAATTATTTCATTGCACAATTGGGCTTAAAAGCCAAACACCATTCAAAATAATTCATACTTAGGCTCAAATGCCAAAATCATAACTTCATAGTCATAATACTCATGCAGAGGAATGACCCGTTCATATACAAAATGGTGTAAGCACCCAAAATGCTTAAAGAGCCAAAATTAAAGACATATATGGGATCACAATATTGTCATAATGAACCTTTTATTAAAATTATACCATAAAATGAAATTGGGCTTACCCATAATATAACTTTTCAGAATAATCCGTGTACATGAATGCATATGCTATGAAGAATGAGAAAATGACATGGTTAATTAAGATTCCATTTAAAATCTATTTATAGTATGATGTTGAAGTGAAAAGATAATTAATTCCATAGTTAAATCCATAGTGTAATCTCTCATACATAAATGATTTCAAAAGGGAAACATGCATACTTATAACTCCATAAACCTAAGGTAAACCTCATATAATGGTTTAAATCACATTAAAATCATCTGATAAACACTACCCATGCATCAATAGAATTTTAGTAATAATAATATTCAAATCTCAAATTAAAATAAGTAAAATACATGTAGGTTTTCTTGAAAATAAATTTTGGGTCTCCTCAATTGGAAGGGATCAAGGATAAAGGATCAATCGACATACACGTGAATCCTACTAGCACCAAGGAATAACACAAGAAATAATAACCACCGGACCTATCAAATCACCCTACTCACAACATCCAACAATAGCCTATTAAACCTAAGAGGCTCCTAATATTCAGAGAAGTCAAAGGTCTAGGCTAATCTGTAATTACCTTCGTCTCTATAAGGTCCACCTTAATACCATCACTCGGTACCACATAACCTAGGAAGCAACCTCTTACTATTAAAATTCCCAACTCATCTACTAGCACCTAACCTTCTTCCTTAAACTTGTAGTACTACTCTTAAACAAGTCACATGCACTACCTCATTAGGGAACAAATAACATTATCATCACCAAAACCACCATAAACATATTAGAGTAGGGACTAAAGATCTTACTCATGAGAATTATAGGAATAACCAACGTACTAGTCAAACCAAAAGACACTACCCCAAATTCAAAATATCGAAAAGGGGCATTCAAAGCCTTATCTACCACTACCAACAATTCTATAAACAAAATAACTTAGATTCAACACCTCCAATTCTCACAAGATGATAAATGCAACCCCTTAGAGACTAATTGTACCTTAAGACATGAAATGGATCTACCTCCCTTGCTATCCTTAACAACCTCCCCCACAAAGACGAGCTCATTAGGGATTTGAGATCTAACTCTATGGGTCCTACCATCCATGAAGACACAATATGCATGCAACCATTCCATCTCTAGTGTCACATCAAAATCCACTATGCCAACTCCAACAAGCCACAAACAAAGACCTAATGCAATACAAACCCTGATCAATACCTATAAACTTTCTAGAAACAATATACCCAGCCAAGAGATAAACACCAAAGGTTCACATCACAACTCATGGCACACAAGAAGCCCCAACATCAACTAAAAGAGGAGAGAAGAAATAGTGAAACTTAGATCCATCAAAATTAAAAACTTCTACTTACCTTCCTTCACCTTCCTCTTTGAAGCAGCACGGTCAACAAAAAGAGTAAAGAACATTTGTTGGAGGGGAAAGCCCTATCTCACTTCTAAAGCATGACATAAACTATGAAGAAGGGAAATATTTTCTAAAATATCTCATAGCTTCCTACTCATAGTTGTGGTGCACAACATAATGATAAATAAGACTCTAATCGACGTGGTGTGTTAGACTCTAAGGATCTAACAACCTAGTGCTCTGATATCATCTTTGTCACACCCAAACCTAGGACCTAGACATGACCAATGAATGGGGAACCCAAAGGAACCCCAAATAAGCCTCCTAGCATATCATTACACATCCTTGGTCGCAGAACAATTAAATGACATTTGAAGAAAGGAAATAAGGGAAATGGGGACTAAGGGATAACTTGTCATAATATACAGTCAAGAGATAATAGAATCAACTCATGGCATAAATAAATAGCATTGTCCAACAACACCTTTACTACATAGATAATGGTGGGGCTAAGACATATAATCGGGCTCACCCTCATAGTCATAAGTAAATACTAATATAAAGAGAATAATAATATATAATATGAGAGAATCATCCTGGTCCCTGAAATGGAGAACTCGCCAAAGGCTAACTTGAACAATCTATCTAGCCACAAGAAGAACCAATAGGAGCTCCGGTCCCAACATGGTGATATAATGTAGGCAAGAGTATGCATTAATATATTTGAATATACTAAGTATATGGGATGCAATACAATAATATATAGGCATCATAATACAAAATGCATAACGATAGGCAATAGACATAAATATAGAAATATGACATATATGATCAATGCATAAGTAAAACATGCTTAAGTAAAACCATGCTCATATAAGATATCATATGTAAAGAAGTGACCAAGCTAAGTTTCCAACCTTGGTTAGTTGATGATTGTCACACCCTAATCATCCTAGGTGGTGAGGTATAAACCCCTCACATGGTTGATGTTGGTCACACCCCAATCATCCTAAGTGATGAAGCATAAACCCCTCACATGGTTGATGAGTACAAACCCCCAACTCGATTGATTATGGTCACACCCCAATCATCCTAGATGGTGAAGCACTAACCCTCACATGGTTGATGAGTACAAACCCTACCTCTGTTGATGATGTTCACACCCTAATCATCCTAGGTGGTGAAGTACTAACCCCTCATATGGTTGATGAGTAAAAACCCTCACCTCGATTGAGTATGGTATAATGCAACACTTTATATAGAATTTATCATGTACATAAGCTCATTTTATCATTATATCATCATTTATATCATATTTAATGCTTTGGACCTTTAACTCCTCAACAAACCATAATCAGACATTTTATCCAACACTAGGCGGGTGTACAATGAGGGTATAAGACTATGCAATTTAGAGATGAAATCCTGCAGGAAAGTCAGTGGTAAAACCTTTATTCAACACCCTGCAACACCACCAAGACATTCACATCAAAACTGTTCATCAATTCTAATATTAGATCCAAGATATGAAGCTCAAAACATATTGAAACAATCATACTTTCATGAACTAAAATCACTGTGCAGTAAGCTTCTCAATATATAAGACCCACATGTAATATCAACTTTAAATCATGCAATATTAAGTAAAAGAGGGTTTAGGCACCATGGTGGAAGGACCCAATGGTTCAATGCCAAATACCTTAGCTTTGGAGAGGTTCTTGAAGAAGAATTTAATGGAGACTTGAAGCTTGAGTGAAATTTTTGAAGAAATCCTTAAGATTAGTCTTGAGTTTGGGACTTGAATTTGGGGTGAAATATGAGTCTAAATGTTTGAGTGAGTTTTGGAGAATCTTTAGGATGATATGAGGGTGAAATAAGGCTAAGTATATGTATTTTCAATTGTGGGAACCCTTAGGCCCAAGACTTAAAAGTCTTGGACCGAAGTCAAGAGAAAATATGCCCAAAGTGGACTGCTCACTGGAAATTGCATTTTCTACACAAGCGAGTTCTACGAAAATGGGCATAAATCCTTCAACCAAATTTGGAATAAGGTGAAACGAAGTGAGTTAGAAAGATAATTAAATGGATTTTGATTGGTAGGTCGTGGTCTACCCAGTTCTTTGTGTGCTAAGAGATATGCCCTTTCAAAGTGGACCATCCTAAATAGCGTATTCTGCTATTTTTGGATTTTGATACGTTTGTTCTAAAATTTTGGTTAGACCCATTCCCCACTAAATTTGACCCTCTTAACAAGAATATGAAGTCAGATTTTCAAAATAACAAACAAATTTTTATATATATGGTAAACAAGATTCCAAGCACTTCCGAGGCACGTTTTCAATCACTTTTTTGGGGGTCATTTCAATATCTCCCCCCCGGGAACATTCGTCCCCTAATATAGAAGAGATGTACAAGGCAAGAGTAATCATTAAAAATTAGCCTTAAAACACCATTTTTAAAATCTCAACATAAAGTGTAAAATCATCATAAACTTGCCAACTTAAATATGAATCCATATGAATGACATAGGGGCTAAAATACAAGACTTGAAAACATAAAAGGACTTGAAGTGTTATCATAAGCTTGAATAGAATGAAAGAGATATGGATATTGCTCCTCTATGCCCGCTTCGGCTCCTTGAGAGACACATACGAATAGACGACTCTTCCCGACGGGCCTTGAAGAACACTATATCATCATTATCAATCCACTTCTCCACTCATCCATCAAACACCTCCCCCAGGACCTTCTCTTAAGTCAAATTACCCTCCTAAACAACCACAAGCTCAAAATGTTCTATAACACTAAAGTCACCAACACATCACATCCACCTAGAAGCATGACAAACCAGATTAACCATATCTACACCCAAAGGCAATCCCCAAACTTAAGCAACTTTACCAACCTCCCTCCACACTCTATAAGGACTCACAATCCTCAACTTAATTGTCAATCTTAAATCACCTAACCCACTTGGTACCATAACTACCATCTCCTTCTTGTGAGATAACCTCTACTCTATCATTTTCTCACACAATATTTCCAACTCTAATAAGGTGGACTCAAGGCCTTTCCTAATCTAGTCCTCTTATCTCAAGAAGGTTTGGAACTATCAAGAACCCTATAATACCATTCTCAACTTCCTTCAGACTAACTCCCTATCTAACCGACCGCTGGACTCTACTAGTCTCCATCAACAACATATGCTAGGCTACCTAGATACCTATCATAACACTCGCTTTACCGAAAAAAATTAATGCACACTCACATCATAATCCTTAAAGACTTCTAACCACCTTCGTGCTACCCAAAATGCACACTTAGCACATTTAGCAAACAACCTCTCATCCTCCAAGACTTGCAACAATACCTCCAAATGATTCATAATCTCTAAACAAATCAATACTTCATCACTACAAATCACCACAAACATGGTAAGGTATGGTTTTAAGACCCTATTGAAGAAACCTATAATTATTACCAATGCATAAGTCAACCAAGCAACTCCATCAATTCTAATAATTCTCACTCCTAATCCAAATAGATAGCTAGAGATATCACCTACCTTCATCCTCACTTGGGGACAAAACCCTAATCAAAGATCAATCTTAGAGAACTGACTAACCCATTGTAGTTGACTAGGTAGATCGACCATCCTTACCCATCATATTAAAACCTTATGGGTTCTCCACTTAGTATAAACATGCCATGCAAGTATCCCAAACTAACCAAGACCCTCAATATAATAAGCTAAGTCGTCATCCCATAAAAATACTTATAATATGCATGTACATACTCTCAAAGAGGCAATAGTCATTTTCCAAATCATTTCAATACACAATTGGGCTTAAAAGCCAAACACCATACATAATAATTCATACTTAGGCTCAAATACCAAAATCATAATTTCATAGTCATAATAATCATGCATAGGAATAATCCATTCATATACAAAATGGTGCAAGCACCCAAAATGCTTAAGCACCCAAAATCAAAGATATATATGTGATCACAATATTGTCATAACCAACCTTTTATCAAAATCATACTATAAAATGAAATGGGACTTACCTATAACATAACTTTTCAAAACAATCCATGTACATGAATGCATATGCTATGACCAATGAGAAAATGACATGGGTAATTAAGATTCCATTTAAAATCAATATTTATAGTATGAAGTTGAAGTGAAAACATAATTAATTCCATATTTAAATCAATAGTGTAATCTCTCATTCATAAATGATTTCAAAAGGGGAACATGCATATTTATAACTCTATAAACCCAAGATAAATCCTCATATAATGATTTAAATCACATTAAAATCATCAAATAAACACTACCCATGCATCAATAGAATTTTAGTAATAATAATATTCAAATCCCAAATTAAAATAAGTAAAATCCATGTAGGTTTTCTTGAAAATAAATTTTGGGTCTCCTTGATCAAAAGGGATCATGGATCAATCGACATACACATGAATCCTATTAGCACCAAAGAATAACACAAGAAATAGCAACCCCCGGACCTATTAAATCACCCTACTCACAACCTCTGGCAATATACCACTAAACCCAAGAGGCTCCTAATATCCGGTGAAGTCAAAGGACTAGGCTAATCTCTAATAACCTTCGTTTTTCTAAGGTCCACCTTAATACCATCACTTGGTACCACACAACCTAGGAGGCAACCTCTTACCACCAAAATTCCCATCTCACCAACTAGCACCCAACCTTCTTCCTTAAACTTATAGTACTACTGTCAAATGATTCAAATGCACTACCTCATTAGGGAACAAACCACATTATCATCACCAAAACCATCATAATCGGCGTACTGGTTAATCCAAAAGACACTACCCAAAATTGAAAATATCGAAAAGGGGCATTCAAGGCCTCATCTACCACCAACAATTCTATAAACAAAACAACTTAGGTTCAACACCTCCAATTCTCACAAAATGATAAATGCAATCCCTTAGAGACTAATTGTGCCATAAGACATGAAATGGATCTACCTCCCTTGCTATCAAATAACAACCTCCCCCTCAAAGATGGGATCATTAGGGATTCGGGATCTAACTCTATAGGTCCTACCATCCATGAAGACACTGTATGCATGCAACCATTCCATCGTTAGTATGATATCGAAATCCACTACGCTAAATCCAACAAGCCACAAAGCAAGACCAAATGCAATACAAACCCGGATCAACACCTATGAACTTTGTAGCAATAATATACCCAACCAAGAGATAAACACCAAAGGTTCACATCACAACTCAGGGCACAAAAGAAGCCCCACAATTAACTAAAAGAAGAGAGAAGAAATAGTGAAACTCAAATCCATCAAAATCAAAATCTTTTATTTCCTTCCTTCACCTTTCTCTTTGAAGTAGCATGATCAACTAAAAGAGCAAAGAACATTAGTTAGATGGGAAAGCCCTATCTCACTTCTAAAGTACGACATAGACCATGAAGAAGGGAAATATTTCCTAAAACATTTCATAGCCTCCTACTCATAGTTGTAGTGCACAACACAACCATGAGTAAGACTCTAATCGCTATGGTGTGTTGGAGTTCGAGGATCTAACAACCTAGTGCTCTAATACCATATATGTCATGACCTAAGCCTAGGGCCTAGACGTGACCGTCGAATGGAAAACCCCAAGGAACCTCGAACAAGCCTCATAGCATATTATTATATATCTTTGGTCGCAAAATAATTAAATGACATTTGAAGAATGGAAATAAGGTAAAAGGGGACTAAGGTAGAACTTGTCATAACATAGAGTCAAGTGATAATAGAATCTACTCATGGCATAAATACAAAGCTTTGTCCAATAGCACCTCTACTACATAGAAAATGGCGGGGCCAAGACATACAACCGGGCTCACCCTCATTATCATGAGTAAATGATAAAGTAAAGAGAATCTTAATACTTAGTGTGAGAGAATAGTCCTCATCCTTGGAGTGGAGGACTCGTAAAAGGCTAACTTGAACAATCCATCTAGCCACAAGAAGAATCAATAGGAGCTTCAGTCCCTACATGGTTATATAATACAGGCAAGAGTATGCATTAGTACATTTGAATGTACTAAGTATATGGAATGCAATGCAATGATACATAGGCATCATAATCCAAAATACATAACGATAGGCAATAGTCATAGTGTAGCAATATGACATGTATGATCAATGCATAAGTAAAACATGCTTAAATAAATCATGATCATATAAGATATCATATGTAAAAAAGAGATCAAGCTAGCTTTCCAACCTTGGTTGGTTGATGATAGGCACACTCCAATCATCCTAAGTGGTGAGGTATAAACCCCTCACATCGCTGATGTTGGTCATACCCCAATTATCCTAGGTGGTAATGTGTAAACCTCTCATATGGTTGATGAGAACAAACCCCCTAACTCGATTAATGATGGTCACACCCCAATAATCATAGGTGGTGAAGTACTAACCCCTCACATGGTTGATGAGTACAAACCCCCACCTCATTTGATGATGGTCACACCCCAATCATCCTAGTTGGTAAAGTACTAGCCCCTCACATGGTTGATGAGTACAAACCCTCACCTCAGATGAGTATGGTCTAATACAACACTTTATAAAGAATTTATCATTTACATAAGATCATTTCATCATTATATCATCATTCATATCATATCTCATGCTTTGGACCTTCAATTCCTCAAGAAACCATAATCTGACATTTTATCAAACACTTAGCGGGTGTATAATGAGGGTATAAGACTATGCAACTTAGAGATGAAATCATGCAGGAAAATTAGTTGTAAAATATTTAATCAACATATTGCAATACTCCACAGACATTCACATCAAAACTGTTCATCAATTCTAATATTAGATCCAAGATATGAAGCTCAAAACATGCTAAAACAATCATACTATCATGAACTAAAATCAGTGTGCAGTAAGCTTCTCAATATACAAGACCCACATGTAATATCAACTTTAAATCATGCAATATTAAGTAAAAGAGGGTTTAGGCACTATGGGTCGAAGGAACCAATGATTTAACACTATATAACTTAGCTTTAGAGAGGTTCTTGAAAAAGACTTTAATGGGCACTTGAAGCTTGAGTGAAATCCTTAAGATTAGTCTTGAGTTTGGGACTTAAATTTAGGGTGAAATATGAGTCTAAATTTTTGAGTGAGTTTTGGAGAATCTTTAGGATGATATGAGGGTGAAATAAGGCTAAGTATATGTATTTTAAATTGTAGGAACCTTTAGGCTCAAGACTTAAAAGTCTTGGACCGAAGTCAAGCGAAAATAGGACCAAAATGGACTGCTCACTGAAAATTGCATTTTCTGCACGGGCTAATTTTATGAAAATTGGTATAAATCCTACAGACAAACTTGGAATGAGATAAAGCAAAATGCATTGGAAAGCTAATTCAAAGAGCTTTCAGATGGTGGGTCATGGGCCACACAGTTATTTGTGTGCTAAGAGATATGCTCCTTCAAGGTGGACCTTCCTAAATAGCATATTTTGTGATTTTTGGATTTTGATACAGTTGCTCTAAAATTCTAGTTAGACTTATTTCTCACTCAACTTGACCTCCTAAACAAGAATATGAAGTCAGATTTTTAAAATAATAAACAAAGTTTTATATATATGGGAAACAAGATTCCAAGAATTTCCAAGGCACATTTTCAGGAACTTTTTTTGGGTCATTTCAAATAGGATAACCAAATAGGCTTACTTCTTAGTAGTTAAGACATCTAACATTACAGAGGAGTACGCAAAGTTGTATATCCTCTTGATTGCGAGGTTGCATGGAGTTCCTTTTCCATCATCTCGGACAGAGGAGCTCAACTCACTTTCTCATTTTGGAGATCATTCTATAAAGGATTGGGTATGAAAGTGAACTTGAGTACAACCTTCCACCCATAGACAGATGGCCAAGTAGAGCATACCATTCAGATGCTAGAAGATATATTAAGAGCCTGTGTTCTTGATCTCAAGGGGAATTGGGATGATCACCTACCACTGATTGAATTTGCGTATAACAATAGATACCATGCAAGCATTCAGATGGCTCCCTATGAAATTTTGTATGAGAAGAGATGTAGATCACCAATTAGGTGGTTTGAGGTTGAAGAAGCAGATTTGATAGGCCTAACCTTGTCCATCAATTAATGGAGAAGGTTAAGGTCATTAAAGAGAGGTTAAAGACTTTACAGAGTCATAAGAAATCCTACACGGATGTAAGGATGAGAGATTTAGAGTTATAGGTGAATGATTGTGTATACCTGAAAGTGTCACCTATGAAAGGTGTCATGAGATTTGGGAAGAAGGTAGATTGAGCCACACTATATTAGACCTTATCAGATTGTGAAGAGGATTGGGAAGGTTGCCTATGAATTAGAGTTGCCTTCTGACTTAGACAAAATCCATCTAGTATTTTGACGTATCGATATTGAAGAAAGTTTTGGGAGATCCTATCTTGGTAATCCCTGTGGAGAGCATTGGAGTGAAGGACATATTGACCTATGAAGAAATTTCGGTCCAAATCCTTGATCGTCAGATTCACATATTGAGAACCAAAGAGATAGACTCAATTAAAGTCTTGCGGAGGAATCAAATCATTGAGGAAGCCACATAGGAAGCTGAGGATGAGGTGAAAGTAAAATATTCACACCTATTCATGCCAAATGATGAGAATGTTGAAGGTAAATTTCTTTACCCTTAACTAAATTGATTGTCTTTTCTTGATGGTTGTCTATTCTTGAGTTTGAATATAGATTGTTGATAGGGATGAGGAGTCGAAAGATTTATTGATTAATGTGAGTGTTGAGATGAGTTTAAGTCTATTCGTACCTTGATATCCATATTTGCTAATCATTCGAGGATGAATAATCCCAAGGGGGAGATAACGTAACACCAACAAAATTACCGAAATACTCCTAGAATAGAATCATCCGCATAATATGTCTTCCCAAAATCTAATGAAAAATTTAAACTAGCTTTGCAATTAGCATGAAAAATTGAGTGGGAAAATGAGTTCAGATTTTAGAGCCAAGGCACGACGCACCAGGGTCGTGGATCAACACTTTATATTTCTAATTATTGGGAAATTTTGAAAAGGAATTGTACATGTCTTCGCCCTGTCCATGACGCGGACTGCGCAACTTTGGGATGAACATTTTCTTTTTAAATTGATGGGCTTTCCAGTTAATTCCCAACCCCTCTTAAACTCAAAGTACGATCAATTTAGGTAATTTAGATGAGTAAATAGGGTCTAAAACCCCATTCCAAGTCCTTTCCTAACACTTGAAAGACTAGGGCTTGAGAGAGAAGAAGAGGAAGGCTCAATTGAAAAACTAAAGGAGAATTCTTGATGGTAGATTGGAAAAACCTTTATCCTAGGTATGTAGGATAAACTAAAAGCATGAGATTGTTCTCTGATGTGCCCCATAGATAGTCTTAGAAGTGAGTTGAAAGTTCTTGAATCTGCATACATGATTCTTGATCATTTTCTTGAGAAATTATATTTATTATATGTACTTTCATATGTTGATGATCATCATAAACTTGTTTTCTTGAATTGGATATTTTCAGATGAATGATTGCATAAACCCTATACGTTAACTTTTAAAAGCATGCACGAATAAAGACAGGAATTGAGTTTAGAGCCTTGATTGTGATTGTGATTGTGAATGTGAGAATGATGATAAGTTGATAGTATTTGATGGTCCATGCGTCTGCACCAAATAAACTCTAATGAATTGTCTATTAGATTATGCCTTAATGATGGTTCTAAGCCTTCAACTATTGATTGAGATGTCGATAGATGAGCTGATTAGAGTCTCTATGAGACTGATTGAAAGATTGTGTCTCCATGAGGCTGATTGAAATCGTTTAATTGAGATAGTTTGATTGGATGGATTATTTTATGATCATTGAGTCATGGGAGAAGTATCGAGCATTGAGTGATTAAGAGTAAATCCAACTCGTACTCGTCAAACTACGTAGCCAAGCGTAGAAGATGACTAGGACCATCATATCATGTTACATTGAGGTTTCCTCTGATTAGAAGTTCATGAAATCTATAGAGGACTTGGGGATTGTTTTCTCCTTTTGGACTTATCTTATGGTTTTGATTGGTTCTCTACCTGGCAAGTACAACATGATTGTGGCAACATCAGCGTGATTGTTGTACAATCACTTGTTCATCAGTGATTATTTTTTGATAAATGAAACTCCCAAAAAGTTCCTACCTTAAGTAATCTGAGTTGATATGAAATGAGATAAAATGAGTTGAGATGAGTCCCTATGCGATGAGTCTGGTTCGATTGATTAGTTGGGTCACTTGGCTACACTTTATTATTGATTTAGATATTCATTTGACATATTGATTGATTTCTATTTTGAGTTGCTTGTTATTTTTATATTATTCTACCTGTTTCAATTTCATTCAGCTATTTTACATACCGTACATTTCACGTACTAATGCCACTCTGCACTGCATCATTTTATGATGTAGATACATGGGACAAAGATCATTAGCAGGCGCATCATTGAGAATCTTTGGACGTTCAGTGAATTGGTGAGCCTCCCCTACTTCAGAGGATTCATTACCTTACTTTTATCTTGCTTTAGAGTTAGATTTGCTTAACTTTATTTTTATTGAGGTAGCCATAGATCTGTCATTGGCACCACCTAATAGTGATAGAGGCTTCACAGACTAGAGTCGGATGTTGATTGTTAAGATTGTTAGCTAGTTCTTTCTACTAGCCTTTAATTTATATTGTTATTTTTAAACTAAATGATAGATATGCCCATTTACATTCTGTTAACTTCCACTAATTAGTAAAATTATTGATTGAATAAAGATGATAAGCCTAAGTGGTTCACTTGGGGACTAAAAAATAGTCTTTGAGTGCCGACCACATATTGGGTCCCCTCTCGGGGCGTGACATTCTCATTCTACAGTTACTCAAAAACTCCTCTCAATAACACTTGTAGGAAGTAAAGCTTAGGCTCCAAGACTAATTCAAATCTTCTTCAAATTTCTCTTGGGATTTGTTCATTGGGTCTAGGTATGTGAGTTTGATATTTGGTTCCTTCCAACTAAAGAGACCCAAATCCTTTCAAGCAATTTCCATGAAATTAAGCTTACTTTACTTGTGGGTTTTAATTATTTTGATTTATTAAATTAAATTGATGTATGGGATGTACATATTTGATGATTTTATGTTTCTTTAAATCCTATTATGATGATTTACATGGAAGTTATAAATTTATGAATATGCATGTCCCTTTTAAGCTTGATTTATGCATGGGTGATTTATATTATGATTTTAAATGTGGATTTAATTATATTTTCACTTAAATTTCATATTATATCGATGATTTTAGATTGAATCTTGGTTTCTCATGCTATTCTTATCTCATTCATAAGCATGTGCATTTCATGAGCATGGATTTATGAAAATTACCGGTGGGTTAAGCTCACATATGTATATATGAAAATGTTTTTTAGTGAATTAAGCTCACATATTGGTTATGACAAGAATATGATCATATATATTTATCTATGTTTAAGGCTCTTTGAGAATCATGGGTGCTTGCACCATATTGTTATAAGAATGAGCTATTTCTAAGCATGAATATTCTGAATATATGTTATGTTTTGGCTTTTGGGCCTAAATGTGCATTGACATGAATTAAATGATTTACTCTTGAAATCATATATGTATATAAGTATTCTTGTGGGATGTTTGAATTACCACTGATGGATTGTGGGTCTGTCCCTTTCCTTGAACTATGTACCAACATAGGAATGGTAGTTATCTATGAAATGACTGGGTTGTAAGGGATGGTTATTCATTTATATTATGATATGATATGATAAGCTTTATAAGAAAATCCTTCCGAAATGACTTGGTCATAAGAAAGGTGGCCACTATATACGAAATGACTGGGTCATAAGATGTGGTATAGATTACCTTTGACAAGTAATCTTCTCTAACCGATGGGAGGTCAACATCGGCCAAATTTATGTAATAGCTCGCATGGGTTTGTATTGTCGGTTATGGTCTCACCCCCACTTTATAGGAATATTATATGCATTTCATGAATCATGACATTCATGGCATATTGTTAAACTATGATCCTTTGATTATATACTTCTTCCTATATTATGTTCCCTTGTTGTCACGACCCAAGACTAGATCCTAGATGTGACACGACGAATGGAAAGTCCGATACAATCCAAATAAGCCTCTTAGCATATCTTATACACATCATTGGTTGCGAGAATGAAAAAAATATCAACAAGAGCCAAGTATAAAAAGGGAAACGAGATTAACGGAAGACTTTCATAAATATAGAAACATAAGAAGAGTCAAGCTCAAAAGCATATACAAACTTAGTATCCAACAACACCTCTACTAAGAATGGAGTAGGAGCCAAGATAATTCCCTAGGTCACCCTCATAATAATAAGCATCCAACATTAGGAATAATTCTCAACATAACATGAATAAAAGTATATATTGTCCTCGAAATTGAGGACTTACCAAAGCTCTCTTTAAAGAACCAAACTAGCCACGTGGAGGAGGATAATCAAAGAGAGCTCCGGTTCCTACATGGTGATATCATGTAGGCATATAGTATGTGTTAGTACGTTTGAATTTACTAAGTATGCGGGGTGCAATGCAACAAATACATATGCTAATATATTCAAAATGCATACGATATATATAATGGATACAATCTCAATATGCCATATATGATCAATGCTTGTAATAAATATTGCTTGTAAAATATTTGACTTGCACATGATAATATACATATGTGGGACGAGAACTTAACTGACATATACCAAGCAGCTACAACTTGGAATCCAAGGCATGACACCCCCTCGGTACATGTGATCTAGCATGACATCCTCCGACGAAGTATGGTCTACTTGCCAAGGCAAACCAAACATGGTAACATGAACCAGATGGATCACTAGTCTAGCAAGGGTAAAACATATAATCCTATAGTGGAACATAGTTTAAAGACTAAAGATTTTATATAAGGACCCCTTGAATTGAGCCTCAATTGGTGCTAAGTCTAATTCCACGAAATACTTGAAATAATCATACTTTGATAGTAATATGAGTAACTTGTAATAGATATGATAACATGACATGAGTAGCTCCTTAGTATGCTTTTCCTCTACTAGTGAGCCTAACTTAGACACGAGAGTAAATAATAATCATACATGATCCTTTGCCTTGACAGGAATGGCTCATAAGAGGTTAAAATCTTGAAATAAGCCTTAACTTGATACTTGTAAAATCATAGATACTTTTCATGAATTCAATATATGCTTGAAAGCCCTTAATAATCATGAAATCACTTAACTTGTAAATCACGTAATAGTTCATAAACAACTCGAGAATTCTTGTCATGTAATTTTTTAAAACACATGGTGGGTTCATGATACTTTTTCAAAATCATGCAACTCAAGAATAAGACAAGAAGAGTAAATTCAATGCAAATCAACCCACCAATATTATAGTAAAATCCTCATTTAGGGTATCTTGAAATCCATCACAAAAGCTCACAATAGTTCATAGTTTGATAGCTCAAATCATGCATAGTCTTAATAGACAAAAACAATTAATTCATGGAATAAGCTTGAAAGAAATTTTCATGCATAATCAGTCAATACTTGATAAAACCCCAATATAATTTATGTTTATATTTCATAATAAAAGATACCCATAAGTAATACAACTTGAAATCATGCAATTTTCAAAAAAATGAAAGGTTGGGCTCCATGGGTGAAAGGATCCATGAATGAAGACCCATGGATGAAAACCCACATACCTTAAACCTTGAATTTCTTGAAATGAACTTGAAGGAGACTTGAAACTTGAGATGGGTTCTTGATCTACAAAGTTGATATTGAAATTGTTGAATTTGAATAAGAGATTTGATAGAGTCTTGGCGAGGTTTTAGAGAGGGTTTTGTGAGTTATAAAGTTGAAAAATGACTAAGTATAGAAGATTTCACGTTTAAATGGACATGGGGCTACTACCCCAATGGCCTTGGACGAAATGACAAAACTTGGAAAAATTTTACACTGGTCCACCACAAGCGTGATGAGAACCAGACACGCAGGCACAATTTACAATAGGCCGCGCCCCAAGCATATCACGGCCTGGGCACGAATAGCCACGGGAAATCAAAAATTTGTGAAAGTAAGATTTCACTATGGGTCTTCTAAAATATGGGTTATACCTATTTTTCACTCAATTTTGTATCCTGATCAAGAATATGAAATTAAATTTCTGAAATCACACACATATTTTGAGATATATGAAAATTATGATTATAGTGTATTCTGAAGTGCATGATTCAATATCTCCGCTTGAAAACATTCATCCCTGAATGTCAAAGAAACATGCATAAGAGAAGTAATTATGATGATTTCAGTCCGACTTAAATGGAACGTATGCACTTAAACATCATTTTTAAAAAGTCTCAACATGAATGTCAAAAATCACCATAAACTTGTTACTATAAACATGAATGCAATAAAATGACATGAGGGCTGAAACTCAAGAGTTGAAATCGTAGATGGGACCTAAGTTATTACCTTTGGCTTGAGTAGAGCAGAAGAGGTATGAGTATTGTTTTTTCATGTTTGCTTCGGCTTCTTATGTGGCACTTCCAACTTGTTGATTCCTCTAAAGGACCTTGACTGATGCTACATCTTTGTTCCTCAAACTTTTCACTTGCCTATCAAATATTTCTACTAGGACTTCCTCATAGGTCATATTATCCTCCACAACACCCACAACCTCTAAGGGCACTATACCACTTGGTCACCAACCGATCTCCCCAAAATAGATACAGGGAAGACCGGATTAACCATATTTATCTCCATAGGCAACTCTAATTCATATGCAATCTTACTAATTCTCCTCAAAATTCTATAAGGACCCATAAACCGTGGGGTCAATTACCCTTTCTTGCCAAACTGGACCATACCCTTTATGGGAGAGACCTTCAAGTAAACCTAATCATCAACATTAAACTCAAGATCTATTCTTCTCATATCGGAGTAAGTATTTTGTCTACATTGAGCCATCTTCAATATCTCCCTTATCAAACTCCCCTTCTCCAAGCTCCCATGACCAAGTCTGGGCCTAACAAATCCATTCCCCTATATCAAACCACCCAATCGAGGATTGACTGATGTTCACGCTCTAATAAGAAAGCGATCGTTGTCAGCAATTAACCTAATATAGTCGAATACAATGGGAATACAGGCTTGAATACAAGACTTGACTACTAATCATTTCTAATATTTATGAATACAATCTCTAAATGGGAGGGGGTGCTTGTGATTCAAAAACAAAATAAAATAAACACTAACTATAACACAAGGAAATAATCAATTTTGGGTATAACTTGAGAATTGTGTTTCCCATGGTTCATTGAATTGATTACCCTAGATAACATAACTATAATTGGTGATTTGCATGCAGGATAGTAACTTAGGTTCTTCCAGCCCTCTTGTGAAGTTTAAGGTTGAATTTGACCATGACGCTTGGTCGGCCACCATTGCGTTCCAACTAACCATTACCAATAGTCCCAGTCAAACTCCCCTTGGTTAGGTTTGATTAATTAGATGAGAAGACATCAATTGAATTATGTGATCTACTTCCTTTTCCCTATTCATCACTACCTTGGTTGGGATCGTGATAGTAGGTGGGATTTCATGTTGGCCACTACCAAACAATAAAAAATGAAGGGAAATAGATAATACATGCAAAATCCCCATCACAGAAATGCAAGAAACCTAGGTCATCTAAAGTCAACTACCCATTGTTCCCACAACCCTAAGTTGTGGGTGCTTAGCTACTCATGGCTAAGGCAAAACACACAAAAATGCAAATAACAGACATAGTTAAGAGTTTTACCTACACAATAAAAAGTGAAGACACCACAAGCTGCAAACCCAACAGCTTGATAGATATTCAAAGTGTGTAGCATAAGATTTGCAATCACCAAAATGGGTTTTCTAAGAGAATACAATAAACTAAAAATGAAACCCTAGAAAATTCTTGAAAGAAATTCAAGAGCACAATTTCTAATCTTTTTCTCTATCTGATGTCTCCTCATATGAAAATCTAACTTAAAATATTTATAGTATGTATAAATAAGCCATAAAAATTATATAGAAAAGACAGTTCCGCAGTTGGTACGCCTCCCAAAAATAACTCGTAGGATGACCTATGAGTAGTAATCAGGGTCTCGTATCAGGTTTTTAGCATCTTGGACTTCACTGGTATGACCCATTGATATGAGCCATTCCTTTGGCTATGACTCATGTGTTTGTCTCGTAGTCTTGGTCTTTAGTTTTTGGTCCAATATTTTGACTCTCTGATTCTTACTACGAGTCCACCTATATGAGTCATCGTGTGTATTACGACTCATATGATGTCCTCGTAGGAGTGACCTTCACTTGACAGATTTCTAATTTTGTATCTTTGATTCTTTCTATGACATAATCTACAACTTGTAGCTTGAGCTATGACTCGTAGGTTGGCTCGCATGGCCTATGCTTCAGCAAAATCTGCAACTTTTCTTCAAAATCATGCCAAGCTAACTTTTCTGCAAGGTTAACACAAAAACACATAAAAATAATAAAAAGTCTCTTTAAGCACTCACAAAATTCCTTATTTTAGGCACCAAATTTCTTGTATTTTGACAGAATATCAATACCTTCAACTTAGAATTGTTGCTTGTTCTCAAGCGATGACTAAATCTACTCAGACAAAGAGAAATACATAGTAACTATACTAATGGCATATATATCAACTCCTCAATTTCAGGTAGCCAACTACTATTTTCAAAATAAGATTGTAAAATTATTGAACATACAAGAACATAATGAGATACCTGGCAATCCAACTATGATAAGCTATGGAGTATCAACCATCCATAATCGTTGGTATAGTCATATCCTACTCATATAGTGCAAATGCCCTCACTAGGAAGATGTCCCTCATACTCTGTCCAAAGTATTTAGATTTCAGGGACTGAAGAAGCATTCTCATTCTCACAATTGAAATTCACGCATACTGACTAACTTCATTTGCTTACCTCACACTTATCTTCTGGCTTGGTGGTAAATTGGAGTTGGATCACTTTAGGACTTATAGGCTTGTAACATAGGTTCATGGTGCTTTGGTGTGGCATTTTGGGCAAATAGTGACTAAAAGCTATCCTTAAACTATGTTTACGAACACTTTTTGCTTTCATACTCGAACACTTTTAAATTAATCCACCCTTATTCTCCTGTTTTGAACTTTTCTTGAGCGCTTTATTTCGCTTTTTTAGCTGTGCCTCGATTTTGAACTCATTTTTGCTACTTTTTCTCAATTTAAGGCACTTTTCTTTTTTTTCTTCACTTGGTTCATGCCTTTTCATTTGTTTCTTGATTTTCCAACTAACCACCTTATTATTATTACTTTACCACAATAAGGGCCACCCTCAACTTAGGCTTTTAGCCTCAGGTGAAGTACATAATATCTATGCCTCAAACCAGCGCCACAAACTATAGCCACCCTCAACTTAGGCCTTTGGCGTCAATCAAGGCTCACATGTTCAAGGATAGACCAAGGCTAATATCAAAGTATTTTATTAAATCAGGTTAAGTCAACAGGGTGTAAAGAAAGAATGAGTGTATGAGAAGCTCAAAAATTTGGAACAAGGGATTCACTCACTTATTTGGTGGGTCATTTAGGCTAAAAGAGGTTTCACTAAAAGAATAAGGGCCTAAGATCCTTTCCATCTCCACTGCAACACCCAAACTAATCTTAGAGTAACAAGGTAAGTTTTAAGTCCATACAGGATGTATGAATGCAGCAAAATAAGCTCATAACATATATGATATTTGCATCCACAATCAAGTATAGACTCACAGTTCATGCTTTCAGTCTTAGCTTAATCACACTATCAGAATAAACATTGCCATATACTAAAAAAATATATAAATGCATCAATAATCACAACCTCAAAAATTTTAAGGGTACCTAATTTTTCATCAAAAATTTAAAGAGCAGTTAAGAACTATATATATGCTTACAAATAACATTACTACGCATTACAAATGATCTATACTTCCTAAAACATGCCGGTTCAATAGAAAACTAAACATACACAAGGAAAAAGAAACACGACAAAAAAACCTTGGGATAAAAAATATGGGAAGTTATGGACTTGAGGTTACTCAGACTTCACCTTAATCAATAACTTCCACCACTCCACCAAAATGTGATACTTTGTCCTCAAAGTAAAAACACAAACTTAAGACGAGAAAATGAAGACATAGCATAGATATATAAACATGAAAAAGTAATAATTAACAAAACTAATATCCAAAACCAAACATAATAACATTATCAACGAAAATATCCAAAAACTAACAAAAAAATAATATTGTCTAACACAAAGATAAAATATCCATAAAGTAAAGTAAGAGCTAGGGTCAAAAGGGGTCAAACATCATGGTACATCAAGCACCAATCTATGGCTAGTCTATGGGGTCCTGGGGCTGCCTCTCCTCTGCAGTAGTGCCGAAAGTACCCTCTCCAGGTTGGGTTGTTGCGCACTCTCTCTCTCTCTGAATAGCTGCCAACAAAAGCAACTCCTGTACCAGCTCCTCGAGGGGCTCCTCCTCCTATCTCGGCTTCTTTGGGGTTAGTTCTGGGTCATAGTGCTCGAGGGACCTCTTTCCACGGGTGTTCAAACGGTCAGTGAGCCAATCAGATGTGTTATATCCTACTAGTTCTACCTCTGGGCTAAAATAGGGGCTGCCAACACCTGTAATAAGTCAGCATTGAACTTGCACAACTCCTAAGTAACAACGCCTACATCGGCAGGCCTAGCTCTCTTAAGCCTCTTGCAGACTCTAGTCTCAAACGCATCAACCCGTACATCCACCACTCGGACTCTCTTATTAACTAAGTCTCGGGTGAATGTCTTCATCCTCTCCTTGGAGTCCAAATAGTCTTATCAATAAATGGCCGAACCTATGCTAACAGCTCAAATAACTTGCCTTCTGCTATAGCCACCCTGCGTAATAAAGCCTGAAATACTATAATAGAGAAAAGCGGGTCAACCTTTAAAGTAGATGCTACTGGTGTTAGAGTGTTGGATGATGGTGTAGACTCAATCTCAGACGATGGCATGCGCTTTGTAGTAGCTAGAGTAGTGTCAGCGGTAATTGGAGGTGAACTTGGCATCTGAGGCTCTACTGGGTTTTCATCAGTCTTGATTAGGCTGGAGTCCATCATATGAAAAGCCTCTATATGAGGGTCCATGTGGAGAGAAACCATCACACTAGCTTTCTTGCATAATCTATGAATCTGAATGGGGAATAGAAATGCTTGATTAGTCCGCTAATTCATGGATCTTTTATGCCATAATGCGAGCCCAATCAATTTAATACCCTGCCAAGATGCTTGCTAACAAACAACCCTATCTAATATGATCACATTATCCGTAAATATGGGCGTGATGCACATTTGAATAATAGACCACCAAAACTTTGCCCTAAATGAGAGATGGGCCTTTAGAATATACTTAGCATTTTCTGTACCCATATTGACTCAACACCTTCCTCATAAATTTGGCCTGCTATCCACTTCATTAATAGACCACCAAAACTTTGCCCTAAATGAGAGATGGGCCTTCCTAATATGCTTGGCATGGTTTGTAACCCATATTGACTCAACACCTTCCTCATAAATTTGGCCCGCTATCCACCTTATTAACTTCATTTTCAGCTGACATCATTCTGATTAATTATTTTCCTCATGTTTGCCATCCTATAGTCATATTCTTTTGTGGAGTGTGGGGTCCGAATTACACCTTTCAAATAGTCTCTGCTGAGATGTCAACAACCTCACCCCTGACCATGACTTTACTTAACCATGGTGCACTAATGGGCTTCATGAGCCTCAAAAGGTTGCCACGTACAATAACATAGTAAGAGGCATAGAATTCTCGGACCAGCTAGGGGGCGTACTTCCCCAGCACTTGTGATAACCATCCTAACCCATGGTGGTTAATATCAGCTTCTAAACCTGGTACAACTTTCAAACCTAACTCTTTCAACCTTGCATCCTTATGAAATCTCCTCACTAGTCTCCCTTTACTCTTAAGTTCCAGTCCCTTATCATAGATCTCTTTCATTCCAGGAACACACCATCTTGTTTTTTACAAATCTATGGATGTGACAGTGTATGCAAAATCAACTAGCTATGGAAAAACAGTCTCTTATGGGTGAGCCTGAGGCACTTCAAGAGAACTATAGTCAGAAGTGAAGTCATCATCATCTGAACCGTCTTCTTTATCATCCTTATCAGAGTGCGAGGAGTTATCCACTTCCCTTGGTACTCTGTTTGATTGTGATCATGTTACGGGCATGTTAGTCTTAGGGTCAGGGTGCACATTCATCTCTTCAATTGATTGATCATCCTCGGAGGACTCATCTCTTAGTTAGTGTCCTGTGGATGGGGCAATAAATCTTCGTCCTCTTGGAGACATTGTCTTTGTAAAACCATTACAAACTGAAGCCTGAGTACCATGATGTCTTGTACCAACAAGATAAATCATAAAGCAATCAAACAACTAATAATAAAATATCTTAAGTAAAAAGACTGAACCAGGTTTAGGGCTGCAGATACGAGGTATAGGTACAACTCGTAGGTTTACCTACGAGTCATAGTCTTGACTCGTATCTTATTCCAGAGACTTTTTGAGAATTTAGATCTTGGCCACGAGACCACCATTACAACTTGTACCATGTGCTACGAGTCATACTATGGATGACTGTTGCCTTCTACGAAGGACCACTATGACTCGTAGAGAGACCAATGACTCATAGTGGATCCTCACAATAGAAAATGGAGAGATTATCTGGTATCTCTAACCTTTCTACAAATACCAACAAATAATCAAGAAGGCATCAAAGGCTACAACCACAAAAGCATAGATGATATAACTATAAACATAAGTACCCTTCATTACCAAATCTATCAAAACAAAGCATGAATTTCTCCTTAACAGTTCAAAATTCCTCTAAAATTATTAACATCCATGCTTGCTAACAATAAAACTACAACACCCCTCAACCCAACAATTTCATTCCCATGTGATCTTCATTATGATTTATAAAATATTCAACAAAAGTATATGGTTATAATATTAGATATCAAATTCACTAAACAAGGACAGGATTTAAAACTCAACCTTTTATAAAGACATAAGCAGTTGTATAACACATTCTTCTTACTATCACATGCATTATTGTATGGTTATACTAATCATGATCCTGAGGTATTCATTCAATTATCCATAAGACAAGGATTTTCAGAGATAAATCAAAGTTAACCTCGAGAACTTACCAGATGAATATGTGAATGAATGATGAGAACAAAAACTCAAAGAGTTCTTGGTGCATAATTCACTTACTGGGACTTTTAGTGGGTGAAAGATCTAAAGATGAATGAAATAGTGAAAGGGAATGATGGGGGAAGTAATGAACTGAAAGAGGACACTTCATGAATGGACTTGAAAAGCCAAGAGATGTTGGTCTCTTAATATTCAAAATGGTTTAAACTTTGAAATTCTACAGCTTGGTCTTATGAGACCTCGACTATGAGTTGTATGAAGATATACAACTCATAGGTCCCGATCTTATAGTAGACCCAACACTTAGGAAAATTATGACTTCATACCTGAGCACTATGAACCCTACTTATGACTCGTAGGGAACCCTACAAGTCATAAAGTTGGTTCGTAGTATGTGTGCCAGCTTCTGCTACTCACTATTTTCCTCTATTAGGAATGACTACAAGTAGTAACATTCACTAAGACTCGTAGGCCTGCTCATAGAAGCTGCATCCAAACAAAAATTTTCCATTCTTTAGTTCTTGGTTCGTTCCTATAACTTATTACCTAAATCACACCAAAATGCCAATTGATACAACTGGTTAAATGTCTCAACAATCACAGCATAATACTAAATTACCCACCAATAATTAAAATACGATAAAATGTCTTAAAATAAAAAAACACACAATGATGTTTGGGTTGCCTCCCAAGAAGCGTCTTGTTTAATGTAGTGGCTCGACTTTGTCATTATAGATAATCAGACTTCCCCATGAGTTCCATCGCTACTTCTTCTACTCTTCCTTTGTTCATCTTGCACTGCATCTAGTTACTTAGCAAGCTACTCCAACCTATCACCAACGCTTTGCATTGATATAGTTTGTTATTCCACTTTGTAATTACATTTGAGGACATCAAACTTTATCTCCCTGACAATGCCATCTTGCTCAGTCACCTTAGTTAGGATTTGTTCAAGCATATGCTTAATTCGAGTCAGTTTATTAGTGAAACAATGCTGGTGAGTTAACCTTATCCAATGTGCAACATTTTTGCTTCTGGATTTACTAGAGGATCCTGTAGATGTACTAGTAGTTTGTTCGGCTTGCCCTTGAAGGGGTTGGTAGACTTGGACAACTGTGGATAGCTTATCCATAATCTCAATGATCTCATTAAATGGTCGTCTTACAAACTCCCAATAGTCCCCTCCAAAAAATGTGTCAACCTGCCCTTGTTGTTAAGAGATTAGTGCTTGGTAGAAGCTAGCCTCCAATTCATGATTTGTTAGACCATGGTACTAATTTGCTGCCAAGCACTGCTTCTATCTCTCCCAAGCCACTGCTAAAGGTTCTCCTGGCACTCTTTTGAAGTTATAGATGTTGTTATGTAGCTTTTGCTTTTTGGATTCCTTATAGAAGTTCATGTGAAAGACTCTTTCTACCTTCCCCCAGTTTGAGCAAACATTACGTGGGAGGATTGACCATCATTCTGCATCTTCATTCTGGAGGGAAAACCTAAAGAGCCATGGCCTCCCAACCAGGATATCTTATCCGAAGGACCTCCCTTAGTATTTGAGTTAAATTCTGTAGATGAATTTGGCGATCCTTGGACCCTTGGCCATAAAATAGGGCACGTCTCTGTAAAGCTTTCAATAAGTCATTTGCAATGTAAAGCTTTTTCTTAGTCATAATGCTAGCCAACCTACACCTAAAATTACTAACAAAAATAAATAGAAAAAGTAAAAGACATGAAACTCTAAAAATCAACACTAGAATTAACTAATATTGAAATCAAATCAAAACCTAGCCATACTCCTCGGCAATGGCGCCATTATTTCTGATGTTGACGCTCCAATAAGAAAACGATCATAATTTTAAGGTTAGGGTCAAATGCATAAGGAATGCAGGGCTTGATTACAAGACTTGACTACTAATTATTTCTAGTATTTATGACTAGAATCTCTAAATAGGTGGGGGAAGGGGAAGGGTTTGTGATTCAAAAAATAAATAAAATAAACACTAACTATAACGCAAGGAAATACTCAATTTTGGGGACAACTTGGGAATTTTGTTCGCCATGGTTCATTGACTCAATTATCCTAGATGAAATAACTATAATTGATGATTTGCATGCAGGAGGTAACATAGCTTTTTCCAGCCCTTTTGTGAAGGTGAAGGTCGAATTTCACCATGGTGCTTGGTCGGACACCATTGCATGCCAACTAACCATTACCAATAGTCCTAGTCAACCTTCTCTTGGTCAGGTTTGGTTGATTAGACAAGAACATATCAATCGAATTTTGTCATCTACTTCTTTTTTCCTATTTGTCACTACTTTGCTCAGAATCATGATAGTAGGCGGGGTTTGGTGTTGGCCACTACCAAACAACAATAAAAATGAGAGGAAATAAATAGTACATGAAAAACCCCAATCATAGAAATGCAAGAAACCTAGGTATTCTCAAGTCAACTACCCATGGTTCCCACAACCCCAAGTTGTGGGTACTTAGCTACTCATGGCTAAGGCAAAACACACATAAATGCAAATGATAAACATTGCTGAGAGTTTTACCAACATAATGAAAAGTGAAGACACCACAAGCTGCAAGCCCAAAAGCTTGATAGATATTCAAAGTGTGTAGCGCAAGATTTGCAATACCCAAAATGTGATTTCCAAGAGAATACAACAAACTAAAAATGAAACCCTAGAAAATTCTTGAAAGAATATTCAAGAGCACAATTTCTTATCTCTGTCTCTATCTGATGTATCCTCATATACAAACCTAACTTAAAGTATTTATAGTATGTACAAATAATCCCTAAAAGTTATATAGAAAAGACAATTGGAAGTTAGTACGCCTTGTAGATACAACTCATAGAGTGACCTACGAGTCATAATCGGGATCTCCTATCAGGTTCGTAGCATCTTGGACTCCACTGGTATGACCCATTGGTATGCGTCATTGCTTAGGCTATGACTTGTATGTTTTTCTCACACTCTTGGTCTTCAGGTTTTGGTTCAGCATTTTGGCTCTCTAATTATTGCTATGAGTCCACCTATACGAGTCATCGTGTGTATTACGACTCGTATGATGTCCTTGTATGAGTGACCTTCACTTGGTAGGTTTTTAATTTTTGATCTCTGATTCTTGTACGACATAACCTATGAAACGTAGCTTGAGCTACGACTCGTAGGTGAGCTCGTACGGCCTATGTTTCAGAAAAATCTGCAACTTTTCTTCAAAATCATGCCAACCTAACTTTTCTGCAAGATTAACACAAAAACACATCAAAACAATAAAAGATCACTTTAAGAACTCACAAAATCCCTTGTTTGAGCACTAAATGTGTTGTATTTTGACGGAACATCAATGATGTACAATGCCTACCATATAAAGCTTCAAAAGATGCCATGCCAATGCTTGAGTGGTAGGTACTGTTGTAAGCAAACTCAATAAGTGGAAGATGTTCATCCCAACTATCCTTAAACTCCAAAATACAAGTTCTAAACATATCCTCAAGAGTTTGGATAGTCCTTTCTGCTTGACCATCCATTTGAGGATGAAAAGCCATTCTAAGTTTGACCTTGGTACCCAGACCCTTTTGGAAGGATCTACAAAAATAAGAAGTGAATTGAGCACCATGATCCGAAATGATAGACAAGGGTACCCCATGCAATCTGACCATCTTATGAATATAAAAATTGGCATTGTCTTCAATACCATAAGTTGTTTTGACCAGTAGAAAGTGATCCGACTTTGTCATTCTATACAGAATAACCCAAATAGAATCAAAGTGCTTCCTAGCCTTAGGCAACCGAACCACAAAATCCATGTTTATCTCTTCCCACTTTCAAGTAAAACTTTCTATGTCTTGGGATAGGCCACCCGACCTTTGATGTTGCTCTTTCACTTGTTGACAATTATGACACTCGGTGATTAACTTGGCAATATACCTCTTCATACCACCCCACCAATACACCCCCTCAAGTCTCTATACATCTTTGTGGAACTGGGGTGAATAGAATAGGATGAATGATAGGCCTCCTTCAAAATTAACTCCCTCAAGTCATCAATATTAGGCACACATAACCTACATTGGTACCTAAGGTCACCATCTCCCCCTTGCGAGAAAACCTCTACTTTACCATCCTTCACCAAAGCCTTCAACTCTAGTAAGGCATGGTTAAGGTCATATTTTGACTTGGCTTCCCCAATCAAACAAGATTTGGAACCATCAACCACTACTACACAACCATTTTTAACTTCCTTCAACTTAACCCCCAACTTATCCAACCGGTAAACTTCTCTAGTCACCTCCATGTTACCAACCTCAATATGTGCTAGACTACCCATGGCCACTTTACTTAGAGCATCAGCCACAATATTAGCTTTGTCAAGATGATAGTGCACACTCATGTCATAATCTTTAAGGAGTTCTAACCACCTTTTTGTCTCAAGTTAAGATCTTTTTATGTGAACACATATTGGAGACTCATGTGGATGGTAAACACATCAATATGAAGCCTATATAAATATTGATGCCAAATTTTCAAGGCAAATACCACGACCGCCAATTCAAGATCATGGGTGCGATGATTTCACTTATGCACCTTAAGTTGTCTAGAGGCATATACTATAACCTCACCATTTTGCATCAAAACACAACCCAAACCAATCATCAAGGCATCATAATAAACTAGAAACCCTTCTAACACTTCCGATAAAGCCAAAATAAGGGTTGAGATAATGTTGTCTTTCAAAGTTTGGAAACTATTTTCACATTCATCGGTCCAAAAAATTTTTGGCTTCTTTTGGGTCAACTTTGTCATAGGGGAAGCAATAGATAGTAACCCGCCAAACCCAAGAAACTCCTAATATTCGTCGGAGTCAAGGGCCTAGACCAATTTTTTATCACCTACGTCTTCTTAGGGTACACTTTAATTCCATCACCCAACACCACATGCCCTATAAATGCAACCTCTTTCAACCATAATTCATATTTTCATATTTCGCAGACAATCTCTCCTCCCTCAAAATTTTCAATACCACCCTCAAATGATTCACATGTTCTTCTTCAGTCCGGGAATAAATCAATATATCATCAATAAAGACCACCGCAAACATATCAAGGTAGGATTTAAAGACCCTATTCATTAGATCTATAAATATTGCTGATGAATTAGTCAAGCCAAAAGACATTACCATAAACTCAAAGTGCCCATACCTAGTCCAAAAAGTCATCTTGGGAATATTGCATTCCCTCACTCTCACTTGGTGGTATCCGAACTGAAGATTATTCTTAGATAAGTGACTAGCCCCTTGTAGTTGATCAAAAAGGTCATAAATCCTTGGTAGAGGATACTTGTTTTTTATGGTGACCCTATTAAGTTACTGCTAATCAATGCACATTCTAAGGGAGCCATCATTTTTTAGTTACAAACAACACTAGTGCACCCCAAGGTGACTTGTCAGGCCTTATGAAACCCTTCTCCAACAAATTCCTCAATTGATCTTTCAACTCCCTGGGGCCATATAATAAGGGAGAATGGAAATGGGTTGTGTATTGATAAGGAGGTCTATACCAAAATATATTTCTCTTTTAGGAGGAACACTGAGAAGCTCATTGGAAAAGACATCAAGAAACTCAATAGGAGGGACTTTACACTCAACATCCCTAACCCTTACAAGATGGTAAATGCAACCCTTAGAAATCAACTTTTGGGCTTTAAGACAAGAAATAAATCGACCCTTGACTACCACATTATGACTTTTCCACTCAAAGACGGGCTCATTAGGGAATTAGAACCTAACCTTGTGGGTTCTACAATCAATGGAAGCATGATATGCATGTAGCTAGTCCATCCTAAGAACAATATCAAAATCAACCATGTCAAGTTCAACAAAATCACAAGGCAAGACTTTATGCAATATGAACAAGGGGCAATCCCTATAGAATCTTTTAGTAATGATTGACTCAATAATGTGGGTAGACACTTCACAAGGTTTATACAATATTCGGGACACACATGAACCTTTTTGGCAACAAAAGGAGTAATGAAAGAAAGATGCGCACCCAGATCTATCAATGCATACACATTATAATCAAAAACCTTTGACATACCAATAACAACATCAAACATCTTATCCACTCCTTGCCTTCCTTGGAAAGCATAGAACCTATTTTGCCTTGGAGCACCCCCTTGTTGGCCTCTCTTTCCTCTTTGACCCGCATTAGCAGCTTGGCCTTGAGGACGACCATAATTACCCTTGTTTTGAGAATGAGGACAATCAATGACCTTATGCCCATATCACCACAACCAAAGCAAGCATTAGAATTTTTCAAACATGAACCAAAGCAAGCATTAGAATTTTTCAAACATGGAGCACCATGGTTTCTCCCACACCTTTGGCACTTAGGATTTGTCATCCCACCACTGCAACCTTAAAACCTTGGTTTAGCCACCCCATCATTAGCAAACCTCTTGTCAGGAGAATTGGAGGACCCTTGCCCTTGGAACTTGTGACCTTTGAAATTGTCCACCCTTAGAACATTGGAAGCCACCCTCAAATCGAGATCTCTTGGACTCCCGAGTTCTTCTCTTTCTAAGCATTTCCTCCTCAAGCTTTTCAGCATATCTCATGAGCTGAGACAAATCCATATCACTTACAAGCATTGAGGTATGACACTCTTCATTTACCAAGTCGAACACCCCCAACACAAACTTGTTCATCCTTGATCTTGGATCGGCTACCAAATGAGGAGTATACTTGGAAGGCTTGTTGAATTTGAGGGCATACTACCTCACAATCATGGAACCTTGCTTGAGGTTCACAAACTCCGTAATCTTAGACTCTATTAACTCGATAAGGAAGAACCGATTGAGAAAGGTAGGTTTCAACTATTCCTAAAGAATGACATCACCATTCTCCTCTCTGATTTCCATTGAGCAAACCAAATTTGGGCCACGCCTTTGAGTTGGTAGGCTACTAATTCTGCCTTCTCCTCTAAATTTACCCCCATGATAGATAGCACCATATATACCTTATCGATGAACTCTTGGGGATCTTCCTCCGCCTTGGACCCATGAAACTCCAGAGGGTTCATCCTTGTTAAATCACTCACACTTGAGGTCGGAGTAGGAGCATGAGGAGCTTGGGCCCCTTGGTTCATTTAGTTGGTCATAGCATGTGTCAACATAGTGATGGAATTCCAGAACTCATCTTGGGACACCTCTCTATCTTAAGGAGCTTGAGGAAAGGGAGGGGCTAATTGCTCCTCAAGTGTGCAGGCTCTCCTTGGTCTTCCTCTTGGTAGCGGTATGACCTAGAATAGGAAAGAGAATTTGTTAGGGTGGAAACCCTTATCTTTTCATATAAAGCATGACATAGATCATGAAGAAGTGAAACATTTCCTAAAATGCCTCATAGCCTCCCACTCATAGTTGTGGCATGCTTCACAACCATGAGTAAGACTCTAATCGACGCAGTGTGTTGGATTTGCGAAGACCATTAACAACTTAGTGCTTTGAGACCAAGCTTGTAATGACACAAACCTAGGGCCTATATGTGACACGATGAATGGAAAGTCCGAAGACAACCCAAACAAGCTTCTTAGCATATCTTGTACACATTCTTGGTTGTGGAAATAGGGAAACGGGACTAAGGGAAGTCTTTCATAAGTATAGGAACATAAGACGAGTCATGCTCAAAACCATATACAAACTTAGTATCCAAAGGGAAGTCTTTCATAAGTATAGAAACATAAGAAGAGTCATGCTCAAAACCATATACAAACTTAGTATCTAATAACACATCTACTTTGGAATCGAGCAGGGTCCAAGACACTTCCTAGGCTCACCCTCATAATAATAAGCATGCAACATAAGGAAAAACTCTCAACATAACATAAGTTAAAGTAGATATTGTCCTCAAAATTGTGGACTCACCAAAACCCTCTTCAATGAACCAAAATAGCCATGTGGAGGGGGATGATCAAAAGGAGCTCCGGTTCCTACATGGTGATATCATGTAGGCATAGAGTATGCATTAGTATGTTTGAATGTACTAAGTATGCAGGTTGCAATGCAACAAAGACATAAGCTAATATATTCAAAATGAATAAGATATAGACAATGGATACAATCTCAATATGTCATGTATGATCAATGTTTGTAATAAAACTTACATGTAAAACATTTGACTTGCACATGATAATATACATATATGCGAGGAGACCTTAACTGACATAGACCAAGCATCTTAAACTTGGAATTCAAGGCATGACACCCCCTTGGTATAGGTGACCGAGCATGACACCCCTCAATGAAGTGTGGTCTACTTGCCTAGGCAAACTAAGCATAATAACATGAACTAGATAGATCTACTAGTATAGCAAGGGTAAAATATATAATCCTATGGTAGTACATAGTTTAGAGACTAAAGACTTTATATAAGGATCTCTTGAGTCGAGCCCCCATCTTAAGCTTTAATTAGTGCTATGTGTAAGACCACATAATACTTGAATTAATCATACTTTAATAATAACATGAGTTACTTGTACAAGACATAATAACATGACATACATAGCTCCTTAACATGCTTGACCTGTACTAGTGAGCCTAACTAGAATAAAAGAGTAAATAATAATCATACATGATCCCTTGCCTTGAGATTATTGGCTCACGAAAAGTTAGAATCTTGGAATAGGACTCAACTTGATACTTGTAAAATCTTAGATACTTTTCATTAATTCAACACTTGCTTTAAAACTCTTAATCTTCATCAAATCACTTAACTTGTAAATCATGTAATAGTTCATGAACAACTTGAGAATTCTTGTCATGAAATTTTATCAAACACATAGTGATTCATGATACTTGTTCAAAATCATGCAACTCAAGAGTAAAATAAGAAGAGTAAACTCAATTCAAATCAACCCACCAATATTGTGGTATAACCCTCATTTAATGTATCATCTTAAAATCCATCACAAAAGATCATAATAGTTCATAGTTTTATAGCTCAAATCATGCATAGTCTCAATAAACAAAAAAAATCAATTCATGGAATAACCTTGAAATGGATATTCATGCATAATCAATCAATACTTGATAAAACCCCAATATAATTTATGTTCATATTTCATAATAAAAGACATCCATAAGTAATACAACTTGTAATCGTGTAATTTACATAAAAAGGAAAGGTTGGGCTCCACTGGTGAAAGGACCCATGGATAAAGACCCACATACCTTAAATGTTAAATTTCTTGAAATAAACTTGAAGGAGTCTTGAAGCATGAGATGGGTTCTTGAGTTCCAAAGTTGAGCTTGAAATCCTTGAATGAGAGATTTCATAGAGTCTTGGAGAGGTTTTAGAGAGGGTTTTGTGAGTTGTAGAGTTAAAAAATGGCTAAGTATAGAAGATTTCACATTTGATGGGCATGAGGCTATTAACCTAACGCCCTTGGATAAAATGAGAAAACTAGTGAAAATCCTACACTGGTTTGGGCCCCAGGCATGATGCGGACTAGACACGCAGGAACAATTTACACTAATCCGTGCCCCAAGCGCGTCGCGGCTTGGCCGCAGGCAGCCACTGGAAATCAAAAATTAGCAAAAGTTATTTTTTGCTATGGGTCTTCTAAGATTCGGGCTATGACCATTTCCCACTTAATTTTTTTCCCTGATCAAGAATATGAAATCATATTTCTAAAATCACCAACAAATGTTGAGAGATATGAAAATTATGATTATGGGGCTTTCCGAAGCGCATAAGGGGTGTTTTACTTGTCATCTAACATTGAATGCAAGTTTGTTCATACTTAGTAGATTTAAACATACTAAGTCATACTTTTTCTACATGATTTCATGATGTAGGGATAGAGGAACCCATTCATCCATCGTACGACGTCTAGCTTGGGTTTCAAGTTATACTTTTTGTGGTGAGTCCTATCTTCCAAGGAAAAGCCACGACCTCTTCTACCTATGTTGTTCTTATCTACTTTGTTTACTTTGAGGGTGAGCCCAGGGTATGTCTTGGCCCTCCATCTATCTTATGTAGACACATTATTAGACATCTAGTGCACTATTTTTGTTTTATGACAAGTGTTGTACGGGATTTTTGTCATAGATACTTATGGATTATGTTTATATAAGATGATTTTATGTTCTGTTGTTGTAAGATCCTAAGTCCCGAATTGCCCCCATAACGTGAGTCATACTTATCTATGCCTTAGTCATTATGTACTATGTTCTATGTGAAATCATGCTAATCCCTTTCCCTAATATGTCCCTATAGCGTGAGCCTCACTTTCTCATCTTTTAGAATTATGTGTTTATTTTTTAATACGCTTCCTAACCAATTATGTGGATTTTGGCACTTCGAGGCTTGTGTGGAGACCCTCGGGTTCCCATTCGCCTTGTCACTTTTAGAGCCTAGGTCCGAGTCATGACAGAGATGGTATCAGAGCCCTAGGTTTGTAAATAATTCTCATAGTCTAATATGTCGTGTCAAATATTAGAGTCCTATTTATGGGTGTGAAGTGCACCATGCCTATGAGTGGGAGGCTATGGTGATGTTTTAGGAATTATGTCACTTCTTCATGTACTATGTCGTGCTATGAGTAGTGTGTTTAGATTTTGATCTTGATGGTATCGTTACTCTATTTCAGAAGATGCCTCGTGAAAGACCTTACCTACCAAGACCTACTCTGGCTAATGAAGGTCAAGCACCACAAGAGCCTATGGATGAACCTATCCATAATGGTGAATTCTGAATAAACTTTGCAATGCTTTCCCAAGTGGTGACTACTCACACTAGGTAGGCAAATCTTCCTCGAGATCCCACTCCTTCTTCTAGAAGGATTCCACTGGAATGAATCCTCGAAAGTTCTTTGGGTCTAAGGATGATGAGGATGCTCAAGAGTTCATTGATGAGCTCACAAAGGTGTTAAATGTTATGGGTGTCACTTCCGAGGAGAAAGCTGAACTGGCTGCCTATCAGTTGAAGGATGTAGCCCAAGTATGGTATACCCAGTGGTCTATGGAGAGAGTTTATGGGAATGTTGTCAAATGGAGGAGTTCAAACTTGTCTTCCTAGATCATTTCTTCCTACTTGAGCTTAGGTAAGCCAAGATGACTGAGTTTTTCAACCTTAAGCAGGGTAATATGAGTGTGAGGGACTATTCCCTCAAGTTCACTAAGCTCTCCAAGTATGCTTTGACACTAGTGGTTAACTCTCGTGTAGGGATGCACAAGTTCATTTCTTGTATCTCTTACTTGCTGATGAAGGAGTGTCATACAATGATGCTTATTTGGGACATGGATATATCTAGACTCATGGTGTATGCCGAACAAATTGAAGGGGACAAACTCAAGGAGAGGAGAGTTCATGATGCTAAGAGAGCTTGGTTCGATGGTAGATTCTCATGTCCTAGACGTGGTAGGGCCAAGGTTCTGGTTCTTGGGTTGCTGATGCTAAAATACCTCTTCCTAAGGCACCGATCGGTGGTGGACCATGGTTTCCCAAGTGTAACAAGTGAAGGAAGAATCACTTGCATGCTTGTCGTAAGGAATTCGGTGCTTATGGGTGTGGTGATATAAACTATAATATTGCTGACTATCCAAGGAATGCTCAAAAGGGACAAGGATAGGTGGCTCAAGGTGGGCAAAACTAGCATTGAGCTCCACAAGGTGCTGCTTCAAGGAATGACAGGTTTTATGCTCTTCATGCCCGTCAGGAGGTTGAGGAGGCCCCAAATGTTGTTACTGGTACGTTAAAAGTCTTTGATTTTGATGCTTATTCTTTGCTTGACCCGGGTGCAAATTTATCTTTTGTGACTCTCCTGTTGGCTGTTAAGTTTGGTTTGAATCTAGAAATTTTGAGGGATCCTTTCTCAGTTTACACTCCCGGAGGTGAATGAGTTCCCGGACGTATTCTTTGAAGATTTTCCTGGTATTCCTCCTGTAAGGGAAGTAGACTTTGTCATAGATTTTCTCCTGACTACTCAACCTATCTCTATTCCCCCTTATCGAATGGCACTGACAGAATTGAAGGAGTTGAAAGACCAGTTGAAGAATGTGTTGAAAAAAGGTTTCATTAGTCTAAGTATATCTCCATGGGGGTGGTATGGTGCTATTCGTAAGAAAGAAAGATAGGTCTTTTCAGATGTGTATTGACTACTAGCAATTGAATAAGGTGACCATTAAGAACAAGGCTTGTTGAATTAAACCGGATTTATGAAGTTATGAATATGCATGTCCCTTTTCAACGCTTGTTAATGCATGGTTGATTATATTATGATTTTAAATATGAATATAATTATGTTTCACTTGAATTTCATATTATATTGTTGATTTTAGGTTGAATCTTAATCACTCATGTTTTCCTCATATCTATCATAGCTTTTACATTCATGTCATTGGATTAATTATAGAATTATGAAATGGGTTAAGCCCAATTATGATCTATTATATGAATTTTATGAGATATTTGTTATGATAAGAATTTCAAATTTTTGCAATTGGTTAAGGAGGTCATGAAGCTTAATGAGGAGTTGTTGGTTAAATTGTTTTCCTCCAAATTTAGGAACTGTAGATGAGTCAAATATCCAAGAGAATTGGAAATCAAGCCACTGAATTTGTTTCCTGCAAGCTCTAGAAGAGTAAGTTTTGAACAATTGGATATGGAATGAGGAATAGTCCCTACAAGATTATTAAAGGCACCTAGAAAAAGCTCTTCAATGTTGGGTAAGAACCTATGTTTGGTGGGAGGGTTCCTATTATATTATTGAATGAAAGTTCAATTATTCTCTGTCTTGATATGTTGAAGATCTCTATTGGAAGTGAACCACTAAAATTATTAAGCTCAAGATCAAGCACCTCTAACATTTCTTATCTCTTTGGCTGTTTCACCCACCAACACATGAAGAAATTTGTGAGTTTAAGAAGTTAGTATGAGCTGTACTTTTTGCTATCACTTTGAATTAATATGTACCAGTAAATCTATTTTTGCTAAGATCTAAAAGTTGCATCTTAGTTAAGTTGCCAATCTCACGTGGTAGAGATCCACTGAGATTGTTCCTTCCTAGATAAACAAATTGCAACGAGGATATATTAAACATGGAGATTGGGATAGAGCCACTAACATGGTTTCTCTCTATGCTTAAGACCACCAAATTAACAAATTTCTTATTTCTTTTGGAATTATCCCTGAATAAAAAACAAAATTGCATAACATATATTTGTAAGCTAAAATCAGTAAGTCAATCTCTAACTTCTGATTTTACAATTTATGGACGCTTTCGGTTATTGACCTTTATCAGTTCAATTATCAATTTAATCGTTAAGATTTGACAAAAAATTTTCTTTATTGAAAATTACTTAGAGACAAGGTGACAAATCAAATGAAGTATGCACATGAGTTGAAAATTTACATTTTGCTCAAAGTCAAACACTATCACATTATAGAATAACTGAGAGTTTGAGACAGTAAAAAATAAAAGTCTAAAGCTATCAAGCACTTTATATATTAAATAGTACAAATATAATTATTTATTTTATTATAGGGTTATCGGGGTTAACTTGTTAAGAAAAAATCTAAAATTTTAAGAATTGATAACTCAATTATAAAAAATTTTCAAATCGTTGCTAAAATTGCTAAACAATAACTTTTTTTCAGTTCGGGTAATAGGTTTTGGTTCGATTTTGGAGAACCCTACTTTTATCCCACATAACTATTTAGATTTACTTATAGAAAGAATAAAATGAGCACCTAAAAAATTTTTCCTAGATTAATGTTTACTACTATTTTAAATTAGGCAACTTAAAAGAGCTTCAATTGTACCTTTCCACGCTCTATTTTAGAAAGACATAATACAAAAATTAGCCTTTTAACTTAGCTTCAAATCACAAATTGGATTTCAAACTTTTAAAATGCACAAATAAGCACTTCAACTAACCCATTCTTCATCATTTAAACATGTAAGTCATAGCTGGCATCGCGCATGAAACACATAAAATTTAAGCACAACAGTCAATTTTTTGAGGCCCCAAATGGTTTAAAAGATAGGTAAAATGAAAATCCTACTCTTATTAAATACCCTTGCATATCATGGTAAAATATAGGCTGCTTGCATATCATTCTTCCAATGAGTGTAGAACCCGTAAATTTGTGATATAATGGTTAAGGATGGACAATCTATTTGGTCAACTATAATGGGCTAGACACCTCTCTAAGATTGATTTGGGTTTAGGTTTTGTCTCTAAGTGAGGATGAGGGTAGGTTATATCCCTAAGTGTCTTTTTGGACTAAGAGTGAGTATTTGAGTAATGGTGGAGTTGTTTGGTGGACTTATGCACCGGCTATGTTTATAGGTTTCTTGACTAGGGTCTTAAACCCTACCTTGGCATGTTTGTGGTGACCTCTTGTGGTGGAGCATTGAACAATTTAGATATTGTGAACCATTTGGGGGTAGTGTCGCAAGTCTTGAAGGATGAGATGTTGTTTGCCAAGTATGATAGGTGTGAATTGAGGGTAATAAGAAGGTGGCTAAAACTTATTAAGGATTGTGATATGAGTATGTGTTATCATCCCAGTAAAACTAATAATATGGCAGTTTCTTTGAGTAAGGTGTCCATGGGTAGCTTTGCTAATGTTGATAGTGGTAACATAGAGGTGACTAGATAGGTTCATCGGTTGGCTAGATTGGGGGTTAGGTTCGAAGTGGTGGATGATGGTAGTGTTGGGGTTATGGATGGTTCAAAGTCTTCCTTGATTGATAAGGTTGTTAGACTTGAGGGCCTTAGTGAAAAAAGGCAAGGTGGAGGTTTTTTCCCAAGGGGGAGATGGTGCCCTTTGGAACCAAGGAGAGTTGTGGGTACTTTATGTTGATGGCTTGATAGTAAATATTTTTGATGAGGCTCACTACTCTTCTTATTCTATTTATCTCGGTTCTACCAAGATGTATAGGGATTTGAGAGAGGTGGATTGGTAAGGAGGTATGAGGAAGGGAATTATCAAACTTATTTTCGATTGTCATAGTTGTCAACAATTTAAAGCCTGTATCAACGGTCGAGTGGCCTAACCCAAGACATAAACATCACTACCTAGAAGTAGGAGGAAAGTAACATAGATTTTGTGGTTGGATTGACCAAGACCATAAAGGGTTTTGATTCTATTTGGGATTTGAGAGAGGAGGATTGGTAGGGAGGCATAAGGAAGGGCATTGCGAAACTTATTTTCGGTTGTCATAGTTGTCAACTAGTCAAAGACTATATCAAAGGATGAGTGGCCTAACCCAAGTCATAAAGATCACTACTTAAAAGTATGAGGAAAGTAACATGGATTTTGTGGTTAGATTGCCCAAGATTAGAAAGGGTTTTGATTCTATTTGGGGTATGGTTGATAAGATGATGAAATTGGCTCACTTTCTACTGGATAAGAGTACTTATGGTGCCGAAAAGTATGCTAAATTGTACTTTCATGAGTTAATGAGATTACTTGAGGATATGCTTAGGGCTTGTATTTTGAGGCTCAAGAGTAGTTGTGATGATCATCTTTGATTGATTGAGTTTGCCTATAATAATAGCTATTATTCTAGCATTTGCATGGTCGCTTTTGAGGCTCTCTGTGGTAGATGTTGTAGGTCACTGGTTGGGTAGTTTAAGGTTAGAGAGATGGCTTTGTTGGCTCTAGATCTGGTTATGGATGCCATGAGAAAGTAAGGTTGATTAGGAGAAGGTTGAAAATAGCCCAAGGTCATCAAAAGTCCTATGCTAACGTGAGGAGGGGAGAGCTTGAGTTCAAAGTTAGTGATTGGGTCTATTTGAAGGTTTCACTCATAAAAGGGTATGGTTTGCCTTGGTAAAGAGGGAATTAAGTTCATGGTTTGTGAGTCTTCATAGGGTGTTGAGGAAGATTAGTGAGGTTGCATACGAATGGGAAGTGCCTTTGGATAAGGGCATGGTTCCTCCGGTTATTTATATTTATAGGATTGATGAGGTATGTTAGGAATTCAAGTGTTATGAAACTCTTGGAGGTTGTAGACATTGTGGAGGATGAGTTGACTTATCAGAAGGTCTGGTGGAAGTTGGGTGGATATGAGAAAAGGTTGATTTGTGAGGATGTAGTGTTCATCAAGGCGCAATGGAAGAATTATCAAGTCGGTAGTGTCTCCCGGGGAGCTGGAGCGGGCATGGAAAAGTGATATCCATATCTATTTTATTCTATTAAAGTTTATGATAATATGTCAAGTCCTTTTATGACTCTAAGTCTTATGTTTCAGTCCCTAAGTCATTTGTATGCATTCATGTCTATATTGAAAAGGTTCGTGGTAATTTTACACTTATGTTGAGATTTTGGAAATGGTATTTTAAGTGTATTGTTGTATTCTTGTTGGGGCTGATTTCTTTATTATTACTTTTCTCTTGTACATTTCATTGAAATTTAGGGAAGAATGTTCCCAAGGAGAAGATATTGAAATGACCCCAAAAAGTGCCATAAAATATGCCTCAGAAGTGCCTAGAATCGTAATTTCTATATATATCAACATTTGTATGCGATATCAAAAATCTGACTTTATATTATTGATCATGGGGTCATTTTGAGTGAAAAATGGGTCTCACGCTGATTTTAGAGCAATCAAATTACAATTTCAAATTTTCAAAATTTTAATTTCTAGAATCTGTCCACGACAGTGCTGCAACGCATAGCTATCGCGGACATTTATAAATTTGGTCTCTGCTACATCTCCGCAACACGAACCTATATGTAAATTCTATCCAGTTATTTTTTTATGCAGTCCAAGACTTTTAAATCTTGGGCCTAAGCCTTCCCACATATGAAAATACCTATACCTATCCCTATTTTGCCTTCATATCATATAAGACATTCCCCAGTAATCACTCAAACACTTAGGCTTATATTTCTCTCAAGATTTAAGTGCCCAAAACCCTCTCTGGATCTTAAGGAATTCAAAAAGCTTTAAGTCTCCATCTCCAAACTTCATCAAGCTATTCTCCAAAGTTATGGTATGTGGGTTTCTTTCATGGGTTCCTATTACCCATGAATCCCAAGCTACCTTTTACTTAAAATTTCATGATTTAAAGTTGATTCAAAATGGGTCTTATTTATTATGAAAATCATTACACATTATGTTGGGTAAGAAATTGTGACTGTTTTAGCATGTTTTGAGCTATGGATCTAAGATCTATGTAAGATTTGATGGAGGGTTTTGATGTTTTTTGATTGAGGGTGTTACCAAGTATTTGTTGAAGGTTTTATATTGAATTTGCTAGCATAATTTTATTCATGAATTACATGGTTTTACAGTAACACTACATACACCATCTAAGTGTTTGATAAAGTATTTGATTATGGTATCTTAAGGAATTGAAGGTCCAATGCACGTGTTATGAGTTGAATGACTACATGATGATGAAGTGATGAGGGAATGATGATGAAAGGAATTTATGTATATGATGACTATATGATGATGAGAAGAATATATATATATATATATATATATATATAATATTATCTCTATACTGTTGGAATATGACTACGCCCTACTCGGGGATTGCGCGTCAGGTAACTGTGTCAAGGGGTTCATACTTGATAACCTATCAGGGGGTTTGTACTCCAGTCACCATGGGTGGTAGGGTGTGACTATCCATTAATCTTGTTGGGGGGGTTTACCCATCAACCATATTGGGGGTTTGTACCCATCAACCTTGTTTGGGGGTTTGTACTTCATCAACCATGTTAGGGGTTTGTACTTATCAACCCGTTTGGGGGATTGTACCTCGTTAACCTCATTATAGGGTTTGTACCTTATGTGCCTCTCAAAGTAGGTTGTAGACCTTGGATTGCACTAAGAATGGTCACTCCCTACACATGTGATATGTTCTGAGAAAGTATGATTTACTTCAAGCATCTTCCATGCATGCCATATTGTTATTATGCTATTTATTGAATACTATTATGTGTTTTTCCTGTGTTGCCTATCTATTGTTGCATTGCATCCTACATTAGTACATTCGAGCGTACTAACGCATACCCTATGCCTACAAGATATCACCATGTAAGAACCGCAATATCGATTGATCATCCTCCTCCTCCACTTTGCTAGTACGATATCTACCAAGCTTTTTGGTGAATCCTCCATCTGGGGATAAAGTTTATGATCCCATTCTATGTTCTAAGACTATCTGTTTATGTATGTTTTGACTATAAGGGTGAGTTCGGTTGCTTGTGTTGGTCCTCACTCTTATCTGTGTAGTAGAGGTGTTGTTGGACATGATATATGTCTATGCTATGAGCCTTGACTCTCTTGTTTCTTGATGTTTATGATATGGAAGTTTAACCTTAGTCCAATTCTCCTTGTTTTTACATATATCTTATTGTCATTTTAATTGCTTTCGCGACCACAGATGTGTAATGATATGCTATTAGGCTTGTTTAGGGTCCCTTCGGGTTCCCCATTAGCTGGTCACGTCTAGGCCCTAGGCTTGGGTCGTGATACAATCCTCTATTATTATTTATATAAGTTCCCATTTTAGGTTTCATGAGACCCATATCCAAAATTATACATTTTATTCTAAAGTTACAGTAGCTAGTGAAATATTTATATAATTACTATACTATTTAATTCATGTTTTAGTTTTACGATACAAAAGATTTTTGAATTATGATTAGTTATGGGAGAAGGTGTAGACAAGTACTCAGAAAATTATGTACTACTTATGTATTTCGTTTTTCATCTATATTATTATGATTGAAGACTTAAGGAGAATGTGTATGTTGCAGTTTTTTTTCTTTGTTTATTACTTTTGTATTTCTTTCTATTGGACTCTTTAATTTATGTTTCTATGAAATTCTGATTTTCGTAGGTCAAAATATTTAGTTGGGCTCAAATTAGCCATGTATGATTTCATTGGAAGGTTAGTAATACTATTAACAAAAGTTTAAGTTTATGGACTATAGTTGGTTGATTAAAGGGAATCACTTTTAAACATTAAAATACTTCCCCGCATTTTGTGTTTTATGTTAAACTTGTGAAGATTTAGTTGTAATTATTTTATTTTATTTTATTCTTTTACTCATTACATGCATGTTGTTATATAACTTTAATAATTATGAACTAAATCTTTTATTAATGAACACACATGCAATGTACGTGTCTAAAAACTAGTAATATAAGCATACCTTTGAAATGGTTAGTTCCGAGAGCCAAGGTCTGCAGATTAATTAGTCTTCCAATTTCACTAAGTATTGCTCCATCAGACTTATTCTTTGACAGTCGGCAGGACATGGGAGCCTCAGCTCATGCATCGATTTACCGAAATAACCTCTGGTCTTCCACTTCCTTTTACTCAAAAGGTGAGCAGACCTTAAAGAAAAAGGCCCTAAAAGGGCTGCAGCCTAACCTTTTCGTTAACAGGGCTCGACTGAAAGGAGAGGAACAACCTCGAGTGAGAGAAGGTGCTACCTTCTAGTTATTGCGCTGAGGTCCATTTCCCGGCTTTGCTTGCGCAATTTGCACTTTTGATTGGTTCCAAGCATCCACAACCTTCATGAGTGGACTATGAAGGGGTCAGTCAAGTGGTTTAGGTTTTCGGTCGGTTCCCATTCAGAAGCTCATTCCCATTGTGATCACTGCCCGACTGGCCTGCCAGCGGTAGTGGGAATTCTTCCGTTCCTTGGTGAAAGACTTGGTTGGATGCAGGATCTACTCCACAAGAAGAAATATGGATGTAGATGATATCATTACGACCCCTCTTTTCATACTGCTAGGGATACTTAATGACACTTCTCCAATTGGCATTACTTGTGCTTTCGTGTCTCTCAGTGTGGTTAGCACTGGATGTTTCCGAGTCTCGTAGCAGGGGTTGTGCATAATCAAAGAGGGGCGGCTACTTTTATGCTAGCTGCTTTCCCTTATGTTACATTAATTGTTCTTTTTCACCTCTTCTTATGATGTAGTAGTAGAGCTCGCGCTCGCACTTAGAGTAATTACACGTTTCTCTCATTATGTTAAGCAAGCCAGCTTTCTCAAGGAGGAGACATGATTTTGCAGTTTAAGAAAATATTTGAAGTTGTGATAAATTTGAAAAGCTTCTAGGCATATGACCATTAAGCTTGTTTCATACTTGATAAAGCCCTTTAAGTATTGGGAGACCATTGCATAAACCATTTGGAACATTTCCTGATAAGCTATTGCCTATATATGCAACAACTTCGAGTCTAGATATATTGAAAATTGCCAATGGTATAGAATCTGTAAGTTGATTTTGTTGTATGGACAATAGTTTAAGGTTTTGAAGATTGCCAATCTCTTCAGGGATGTTTCCTTGAAGTAGATTGACTAACATTTCTAAAATCTCCAACCTTGAGGCATTTAAGAGTGACAGAGGAATGGAACTAGCGAAACTGTAATTCCTAAAATTTAGGAATTGAAGTTGGTGTAAGAATGAAAACCAAGAAGGAATTTCCCGTCTGAAGTTGTTGAACTTAAATTAAGAAACTTAAGCCGATACAAGTGTGCCATTTCTTTAAGCAAACTTCCATGGAAATTGTTGCTTCTCAAATCGAGAGAAACAAGAAATGTGAGATTTCCAAAATTAGGGGGGATCTTTCCCATAAGATCCATGTTGGAAAGGTTCAATGACTTCACTCGTTGGTGACAAGAACCACAAGTGACTCTTACCTAATGACAAATAGAAGTAGCGGAAGACCAACTTGCATTCAAGAAGTGAAAGGAGCTTGAAATGATTTAATATTTCAAAGAGAGAAGAGCTAATTTATCGGTGGTGATGTTGGTTTGGGTAATGGCTGAATACTGAAGCAACAAGAGAAAAGAAGTAAATATTGTCTCCATAATTGCATAAATTAGTAGGAAAAAAAAAGTATTTCTTTCAAATATTTTTTAGGATAAGTTGTTCTTCATGAATTCTATCATCTCAATATTATTTCCCAACTCAATTTATTGTCCAATTTATGTGGCGCCCAAAGACTTGACCATTTGAAGCGAACCAAGTCAACCCAAGTCTGCTAACCGTGATTGGAGTTAATATGTTTTACACAAATTCACAGGAAAGCAAATAAAATTGTCAACAAAGACATTATAACACTCATCTCATTTTATACGAGTTAGTTTGAATTGGCATGGAGTTTGCGAAAGAAAGAAAGATTTTTGAATGTGTGGTCTAAACAAAGTGACAGATATTTGTGTGGCTATAAATCATTTCTTTAATAGTAAAATAATTATTTTAAAGTTAAATTTATTACTAAATATAAAAATATATTATTCCTTTTTAGCGAACTGAAGAGAAAAGTGAGTTATATAAACTAATACTGAGTGAGGGAGTAACTCTTTATTATCAGTTCCAATGCTTATATTCAAAATGTAATCACTTTTATTTTTTTATAAGCAGGGTCAGTTCTCGACATCTCGACGAATTTCATCTTATACCTGGCAACTCCTACCAACCACAAATACTAGATAATTATGTCAATTTGATATTAGTTGTTGATCCAAATGTGAACTTGTCTGATCAATTCTTACTTTATTTTGTGAGTGCTTAATTTGTTGTAAAGCATCTTATGTTCATATTTTCTGGAACTTTGTCAAAAGTAGTTTTTCATTCATAACTTTACTAGTATTCCCCTTCATCTCAAAATAAGTGGAGCATCATTCCTTAAATATTTTCTCCAACTAATTTTTATGTGGCATTATTTGACCTGACACGGTGTTTAATAAGAAATAGAAGAATTTTTAAAACTTGTGATCTAAAATAAAGCAAGACTTGATCAGACATATTAAAACAAATTTTATTATGAGTAAAATAGAACTTTTGAAGTTAAAATGTTTCTAGTTATAATAACATGATATTTTTTTCTGGACACATTAAAAAGAAAAGAGTGTCACATAAAATGAGACAGAGGAAGTACTCTTTCCAATTATAAGCTTTTACTCCGTCTTCTTACTAGTGTTGAATTTTTAGGAGACATTCATTAAAAAGGAATAATTTAGTAAACTACATTTTGTATATATTAATTTTTTACTAAACTCATATTTGCTAAGATGACATTTATTTGGTAATGGAAGGAGTAGTTACAAAACTCAGGCAGTATGATAAGTGTTTAATAACCATCTTTAATACTTAATTTCACAGACTGTATAAATACTTCTCAAGACATCATGTTTTGACACATACCTAAGTCTTTTTAAGACCTTTAAACCCTCCCCCCTTTTACATTCCTAAACTTCTCCTACACTAATTTAAAACCCTCATTCAAGACTAACACTTAGTTTCTAGAATTAGACTCTCAGAATTATCTTCAAGCCTCTTCCTCAAGATTCAAGCTAGGATTCAATTAGCGTTTCAACTTCAAGCCAAATTCTTCTCAAAGGTATGTGGGTTTTGATCCTTGGTTCCTTTCAACTAAGGATCCCAAAGAAATTTTCATGGAATTTTAGTTATTTAAATGTGGCTTTTTAATTTTATGGTTTATTAAATTCAATTAAGGTATAAGTTATACTTATTTGATGATTTTAAGTTGATTTTAGCCCTTACATGATGAATTACATTGAAATTACGAAGTTACGAAGATGCATGTCTCCTTTAAAGCTTGATTTATGCATGGGTGACTTATGTTATGATCTTAAACATAGATTTAATTATGTTTTCACATGAATTTCACATTATATTGTTAATTTTAGATTGAATCTCAATTACCATGCTATTCTCACATTATTCATGACATATACATTCATTAACATTGAATTTTATAGAAATTATGAATTGGGTTAAGTCCAATTATCTTTTATGAAATGATTATGATAAGATAATGGTTATAACAAGGATGTAATCACATGAATATCTATGATGATGGTTCATTGAGCAATTATAAGTGTTTACACCACTATGTTAAGGGAGTATCGATTGAAATTTAAGGTGGGGTGAATTATCCCCAAGGGTCCATGCTTATTTCTCAAGAAGGTGCTCTAAAGGAGCTATTCCTATGCATGAAAAGTATGTGATGAAGAACACTTTGGCTTTTCAACCGATAATGCATTATTATGAAGAATGTGATTTGGCCTTTGAGCTAACGAATGCATGTAAATGATTTGAAAGTCTTATGCCTTTTTTACAAGCACGTACATATATATATATATAAGTAAGAGTTGGAAAGGAAACAATGCTCAACATCCTCTACTCAGTGTCGATGAAGCCTCTACTTCTAACACTTAAATAGTACCACGACAGGCCATGACTACCCAACTCAAAGAAAAATAAAGTACTAGGTCAAGCTAGATGATAACAATATGAAAATCCTCTAAAAATAAGGAGGTCTCACCGATTAGCTGAATGTGAATATCCTCAACAGTGTGTCTATTGATGATCTATAATACTTGCATCTACATCATAAAATGATGTAGTCCAAAAAGGAACATCAGTACGTGGAATGTACTGGTATGTAAAATAGCTGAGTGAAACAGAAATAGGTAGAATAATATCAAAACAACATCAACTCAAATAATACTAAATTAAAATGTCAAATGCCTATCTAAAGCAAGAATAAAGAGTAGACAAGTGACCTATCAACCAATCAAACCTCAGCAATCAACTCAGACTTAACTTAACTCATCTCAAGGGAACTCAACTCAACTCGACTCAGAATACTCAAGGTGAGAACTTTCTGGGAATTTATATAACCAACAATCATCACCTTTGAGCTGATGATAATACAATGAAGTGATGTACTTGCCGTATATATCTAGTATCTTGCCGGGATAAAGGACATGCATCAGTGGATCCGTAAATAAAGAACATCAAGTCCTCTTTTGGGACTAAGGAAACATCTGATTCTACGGTCCAATCCTCTCCTATGCTGGCCATATAGTTAATGAGTGTGAGTGGGACTTACTCTTACTCATTTTGGTGCTCAATACTCCTCCAGGACTCAATGCTCATAAGACTCCTTATCTCAATTAGCCTCACGGAGGCACTCATCAACTCAATTAGGCTGATGGAGACTTTCATCATCTCATTAACTAAAATTCAATGGTCCTGTATTATTTTAGGCACTTTAACTTAACTCATTGAACTCAGTGCTTATTTAAGAACTTAAGGACTCAAATCATCAATTGAAGAAGTTTTTTAGACAAAACTCAAGAACTCAAATCATCAGTTTAAAGAAGTTATTTAGATAGAACTCAAGAACTCAATTATGAAGACTTATAGGATCATGAAGCTCAATTAACTAAATCTCATACTTACATCAATACTCTACTCAACATACTCAAACTAAGGCTCTAAACTCCATCCCTAGGTTCATTGATGTATGCTTTCACGAATTAACATATAGGGTTTATACGATATCCCCTGAAAAGTATTCAATTTAAGGAACAAATTTATAATGATCGTCAACATATGAGAACACATGTAAGTAATATAGTTTTCAAGAAAATTAATCAAGATAATACTTCAAGAAACATATATGGATACTCATGCACTTTCAACTCTTCTATGACAATATATGGGGCACATGAGAGAACAATCTCATACGTTTGTTTAGTCTTACATACCAGGATAGTTGATATTACCATTAAAGTTTGATAAATACTAGCTTTCTTGGAGAAAGTCCTCAATCTTGATAGTTCTTTTAAAGTGAAAGAACTTGGAAGGACATTAGTTGAAGGAATTCTCTTTGATTCTTGAATTCTTGACTTAGAATCTTTAGAGTTCTTGATGAAGAACCCTAATTCTTGAAAAAGAAGAATCAAGAAGTCCTTTCTTGGGATTCCTGAATTTATTTTCTTAAAATTCTGGGTTATGATTTAAGATACTATTAGGGATTAATGAGTATATAAATAAATGTAGGTTAGGTTCATTGAAATTTATGAAAACTAACTTACCTTGATGATGAATCTTGAAAGCTAATCATAACTGGATGGATTTCCTGATGATTCTTGAGCGTTAATGTTTAGGAGTGAAGGAGAGGGTTTTCATTATGAAAACTGATGTTTTATATGTTTCAAGACCTTAAATAGATCCCCAAAGTTTTTATAATAATGTACCCTTAAAATAAAATAAAAGGAGTTGACTTAGCTTATCTAGTAAGGCTCCGCGTCGATATCGGGGAACTTTAGACTTTACTAAAATGGTCATAACTTTTTACTCTGAACTCCAATTAAGGTGAAATTGGATGCATTAGAAAGATAATATATTTTATTTGATATATTATAGATTGCCTAACTCTTTATAATATAGGAGATATGATCACTTGAACTTGACCCTTCTATCAACTCATAAAAAACTTAGTCGGTAGAATTTCTTTCGACTTGGCTAGATGTAAAAGATTCATTATGACTCTAAATCATATATAATATACTTTAAATGCTTAAGAATTTATCATTGCATGTATATATATAACCTATAAGTCATTGGTACATCTAAATTTATAAAATTTCACATTAGAACTGCGACCTTATATCATCTTGAATTCTATTCCACACCAAGAAATTGACTTTAATATCAATGCTCAATTATGAATTATCAATTAAAATCCAATACTATATGAAGAATGGCTAAATCTTAGCTAAAATAATTAGGGTGTTACAATTACCTTCATCCACCGTTTAACGCTAGATCGGATTTGAGACATTTATTGTGGTGAGTCCTCTCTTCCAAGGATAAGTCACTATTCCTTTGCCTATGTTACTTCTATTTGTGTTATTTACTTTGAGGGTGAGACGGGGACATGTCTTGGCCCCCATCCTATTTTATGACTAGAGGCATTGTTGGACATCTTATAGAATCTCGTCGGATCTATATGTTATGTATTATATTTGAAGCTTATAATTATGGTTATCTATTGGATGTGACTATTATGGATTGATTATGAGAATTATGATATGTACGTATGTTTGATATGGAAATATAGAAGATCCTAAGTCCCGTATTACCACCATCGAGTCTATCATGCTTACCCACCTCTTATCTCTTATGTGTTATGTGCTATGTGGATCCATATTAATCCCTATCCCTATGATATTTCCATAGTGTGCATCCTACTTTCTCCTCCCTTAGAACTATGTGTTTAATATTTATATATGCTTCTGAATTGATGATGTGTGAATGGATGCTACAAGGATTATTTTAGGACTCTTGCATTCCCATTCACCATGTCACTCCTAGGCCTTAGGCTCGGTTTATGACGTGGAAGAACAAAATCTATCCTTTAGTTAGCCTTACATACCTAAAAGAACAAAAGTTCTTGAAGAAACCCTTGGCTTGGAACCTTATAGCTTGAACTTGAGAAATACTTCTATGAAGTTCTTGAAGTTTGAAGAAGCATCTTTATTCAAAACCTTAGGTTTTTTTGACGATCCAATCCTAGGACCTAGATGTGACACGATAAATGGAAAGTCCAAAGACAACCCAAACAAGCCGCTTAGCATATCATGTATATATCCTTACTTATGGCTGCAAAATAAGACAATAAAAAGAGTCAATTCTAAAGAAAGAAGCAGGATTAAGGGAAGTCTTTCATAATCATAAAAAAACATAAGAATAGTCGAGTTCATAAGCATATACAATCATAGTATCCAACAATACCTCTACTAGAAATGGAGCAGGGGCTAAGACACTTCTCGTCCTCACCCTCATGATAATAAGTATCTGACATAAAGAACAAGTCTCAACATAGCATGACGGGGAATAGATATTGTCATTAGAGATGAGGGATCACCAAACTAGCTTTCTTCAAGAACTAAACTAACTACATGAAGCTCTGATCCTTACATGGTAATATCGTATAGGCATAAAGTATGTGTTAGTACTTAGAATGTACTAAGTATGTGTGGTGCAATGCAACAAAGACATAAGCCATAATATTCTAAATACATAAGTATAGACAATGGATATAATCTCAATATGGCATGTATGATCAATGCTTGTAATAAAACATGCATGTAAAACATTCAATTTGCATAATGTAACATACGTATGTGGGAGGAGACCTTAACCGACATATAAGACCAAGAGAACTATTTCTTGGAATTCCGAAGCACACCCCCTCGAAATGGTGTGGTCGACTTGCCAAGGTAAACCATACTTGGCCCCACTTGAGGGGAAATATGAACTAGATGGATCCACTAGTGATCTCTTTAAGGGAAAATATAATTCTATGGTGGCAAATAGTTTAGAGACTAAAGACTTTATATAAGGATCCCTTGAGCTAAGTCCCCACGCTAAACCTCAATCGATGCTAAGTCTAATCCCACGAAATACTTGAAACAGTCATAACTTTGATCATAATATGAATAACTTGTAAGAGACATGATAACATGACATGAATCGCTTATTCACATGATTTACTTCTACTTGTGAGCTTAACTTGAACATTTGGGTAAAATAGTAATCATGCTTGGCCCCTCAACTTGATATGAATGGCTCACAATAGGGTAGAATCTTGAAATAGGGCTCAACTTGTCACTTGAAAAAATTATAGATATCTTTCATGAATTAAATAAATGTTTGGGAGCCCATAATTATCTTAAAATACTTGACTTGAAAAATGTGCAATATTTCATCAATAACTTAAAAAGCCTTGTCATGTAATTTAGTCAAACACTTGGTGGATACAAGCACACTTACTCCAATATCATACAATTTATAAAGTGATTATATAAGAGAGTAAAATCAACCATTTTAAAATCATGCAAATCAACCCACCAATCATAGTAGTAAAATTCTTAATTTGTGTATCATGAAATCTATCTCAAAAGTTCACAATAGTTTATAGTTTTCATAGCTCATACTTTATATTGTTTCGATAGACATAAATCAACTAATGGAATAATCTTAAAATGAATGTTCATACATAATCTATAGATACTTGATAAAACTCAACATGTCTCACATTTGTAATGCTCAATAATAGATACCCATGAAGAATCAAACCTTGAAATCAGGAAATTTTATAAAAAGAGGGAGTTGGGATCCATGGGTGAAAGGACCTATGGATGAAGACCCACATACCTTAAACCTTAAATTTATTGAAATTCAATTGGGGAGGACCTGAAGCTTGTGATGGGTTTCTAAATTCCAAAACTTGTGCTTAAAATCTTTGAATTTGAATGGGGGATTAGATAATGTTTTTGGAGAGGTTTAAAGAGGATTTTATGAATTCTAAAGTTGAAAAATGGCTTAAGTATGGAGGATTTCACGTTTAAATGGGCATTGGGTTATTACCCCAATGCCCTTGGATGGAATAAGCAAAACAAGGCACACAATGTGCATGTCCATGCCCAGGCCGCGTTGCGCCAAGGTCACCGATGCACACTATTTTGTGTCCTCTTGCGAAAATTATTTTCTACAATGTGGCTTCTAAAATTAGGGGGTTACCTATTTACCACTCAATTTTGCCCCCGAATAAGAATATGAAGTCTTATTCTGAAATCACGCACGATTTTTGAGATATCTAAAAAATACAAATATGGGGCATATTAAAGCACAAGAGCGGTGTTTAAATATCTCTCCCTTGGGAACATTCATCCCCAAATGTCAAAGAAACATAAGTAAGGGATACAATTATGAGACTTACAGCTCGACATGAAAGCAACAAATGCACTTAAACATCATTCTTAAAAAGTTTCACACATATGCATCAAAATCATCAAAACATGTCAACATGAACATATATTTATGCAAAAATAACATGAGGGATGGAACTTAAAACTTGAAATTATAGATAGTACTAAAACCATTACCTTCGGATTAGGTAGAGTGGAAGAGATATGGATATCATTTCTTTATGTCCACTTCGGCTTTCCATGTGGCACTTTTAACTTGTTGATTCCTTCAAAGGACTTTAACGAATGCCATATCTTTGTTTCTGAACCTTTTCACTTGCCTATCCAAATCTCTACTAGAACCACCTCATAGGTCAAGTTATCTTCCACCACGTCTTCAACTTCTGATAGCACTATAGCACTTAGGTCACCAACACATTTCCTCAACATAGACAAATGAAAGACCGAATAAACTATGTTCATATCCATAGGCAACTCTAATTCGTAGGAAACCTTACTAATTATACTCAAAATTCTATAAGATCCCACAAACCTTGGACTCAATTTCACTTTCTTTCCAAATCGGACCATACCCTTCATGGGCGAGACCTTTAAGTAAACCTAATCATCAACATTAAACTGAAGATCTCTTCTCCTCACATTAGAGTAAGACTTTTGTGTACTTTGGGCCATCTTCAATCACTCCCTTCTAAACCTCACCATCTATAAAGCCTCTATAAACAAATTCAGACCTAACAAAATCATCTACCCCACATCAAACAACCCAATCGGGGATCTACAGTGCCTACCATATAAAGCTTTAAAGGGAGCCATGGTAATGTTAAAGTGGTAGCTATTGTTATAAGCAAACTCAATTAGTAGAAGATGCTTATACCAACTACCCTTAAACTCCAAAACACAAGCCCTAAGCATATTCTCAAGAGTTTGGATGGTTCTTTTGGCTTGGTCATCCATTTGAGGATGAAAAGTCGTGTTAACCATGACCTTGGTACCAAGACCCTTTTGGAAGGACCTCCAAAAATGAGAAGTAAATTGACCACCACAATCTAGAATAATAGACAATGGTACCTCATGCAATCTAACCAGCTCATGAATATATAGCTTGGCATAAATCTTTGGCACCATAAGTTATTTTAACCGGTAAAAAGAGCATCGACTTCATCATCCTATCAACAATAATCTAAATAGAATCAAAATATTTCCTAGTTTTTGGCAAACCAATCACAAAATCCCTGTTGATCTCATCCGACTTCAAAGTAGGAATTTCTATGTCTTGGACGCACCCGACCTTTGATGCTCAACTTTTACTTGTTGGCAATTGTAACGACTAGCTACAGACTTGGCAATATCACTCTTCTTGCCACCCAACCAATACACCTCCCTCAAGTCTCTATATTTTTGTGGAACCAGGGTGAATAGCATAAGATGAATTATGACCCTCTTTCAAAATCAATGAAACGCCCCACATGTGCTTCTAAAAGCCCCATAATTATAATTTCTAGATATCTCCAAAGTCGTGCCTGATTTTGAAAATTCTACATTGTATTCTTGATTAGGGGTAAACATTGAGTAGGAAATGAGTATAACCCATATTATAAAAGACTTTTTCACTAATGTTTTGGAAAATAGTGGCTATCCGCGATGGGTCCACGTCACGCTAAGGACGCAGACCAGTGTTACTTTTTCCTAGTTTTTCAATCATAGCCAAAGCCATTAGGGTCATCGATCTATGCCTATTTAAACACAAAATCACCCATATTTAGCCATTTTTCAACTCTATATCATTCAAAAACCCTCTCTAAAACCTTAAATTTGTTTGGCGAATTAGATAATATTTTTGGAGAGGCTTAGAGAGGGTTTTGTGAGTTCTAGAGTTGAAAAATATCTATGTGTGGAGGATTTCACATTTCAATAACCATTAGCACTATGCCAGTGGATGAAACAAGCAAACTAGGGCATAAAATATGCATGTTCGCACCCAGGCAGCGTCACGCCTGGGGCATGGATGCACACTCTTTTGCGTCCTATTGCAAAAATTATTTTTCATGATGGGTCTTGTAAAATTCTAGGGTTACCTATTTTCCACTCAACGTTTCCCCCTAAACAAGAATATGAAGTCAGATTTCTGAATTTATGCATGATTTTTGAGATATTTGAAAAATACAATTATGGGGCATTTCGTCGCACAAGAGGGGTGTTTCAGTTCTTGAAAAGAATATTAAAATTAGAGCCTCTAGAAATTGTGAATTTGGAGAAATGTATTTCTTAAAGTTTTTGATCTTGGAGAGAAGAAAAACTGGAAATCTTGGAAGTCATAGTACGTATAATGATGTTATTAGGTTATAATATGGTCTTTAGGAAGTTATTTAAGGATAAAATGTCAAAAATAAACTATCAGGTGAAATGACCCCAATAAGTGCTCAAAAATGTATCTCAAAAGTTCTCGGAATTGTAATTTTCAGATATCTTAAAATTCATGTATGATATCAAAAATCTGACTTTATATTCTAGATGAGGGGCAAAATTAAGTAGGAAGTGGGTCTAACGCCAATTTTAGAGCAATCAAATCACAATTTCAAAACCTATAATTTTGCTTATCTAGTGTCTATCCACGATAGTACCATGATGCGCCTATTTTGTTCATCAATGTAAAAATTGCCTCCGTGATATGTCCCCATTGGGGACCAGACATGGACGTCTACATTTTGTTGCTAGTGATTTTTATCTCAGTTCAATGCTTTTGGGTCTTGGCCTAAGACTTTTCATGCGTAAAAATACCTATACTTAGCTATATTTCACCATCATATTATACAAGACATTAGCCAATACTCTGTCAAACACTTGGACAAATATTTCACCCCAAAATTCAAGTCCCAAAACCCATCTTGATCTTAAAGATTTCACTCAATCTTTAAGTCTTCATTTCCAATCTTCATTGAGAATTCTTCAAAGCTAAGGTATGTGGGTTTCAACCATCCGGTCCTTTCACCCATGGTGCCCAAGATTTCTTTTTAACTAAAAACATGTTTCTAAGTTAATTTTACTTATCAGTCTTCTATTATGAATTTGACTATGAACTATGTTAGAGTTTTGTAAAAGTGTGACCGTTTATGCATGTTTTGAGATATGAATCTTAGATCTATCTTAAGATTTTATGAAGGGTTTTGATGAATATAGCATGAGGGTATTACCAAGTGTTGGTGGGTCGTTTTACATTGAATTTACTTACATGATTTCACTCTTGAATTGCATGATATTACAATAGAATTACATACCCATCAAGTGTTTGATGAAATGTCCGGTTGATGTATCTTGAGTTGTTGAAGGCCTAATTCTTTGCATATGATATAAGTGCCTTTATTATGATCAAACAATGATATGTATGTGCTGATTTCATGAGAAGTATCTATTGTGTTGTGAGTTGACCATAGCCAATTGACGGGTGATGCCTCAATCATCTTGGATGGAGGTTGTAAGCCATCAACCAATTGAGTGGTTGGTACCTTAATCATCTTGGATGGGGGTGGAAAGCCATCAACCAATTAAGGGATTGGTACCTCAATCATATCAAATGGAGGTGGTAGGCCAACAACTAATTCAGGGGTTGGTACCTCAATCACCCAAGATGAGGATGGTAATACACCAACCGATTAAGGGTTTGGTACCTCAATCGCCTAGGATGGGGGGTAGGAAGCCATCAACTAATTGAGGGGTAGGTACCTCAATCACTTCTAAGGAGTGATCTACCTTAGATTCCAACTACTAAGTTTCTTAGTCTATAATGATGGTCTGTTCGTACTCATGTAATATGTTCTATATATAAGCATGTTTACTTCATGTATAATTCATGCATGTCATATTGTTATATGATCATCTATTGCATAATTATGCATTTTGACTATTTTGGTTATCTATTGTTGCATTGCATCCTACATACTTAGTGCGTACATTCAAACATACTAACATATACTCTATGCTTACATGATGTTACCATGTAGGAATCGGAGCCCTACTTGATTATGCTCCTCCTTCGCGTGTCTAGTGTGATATCTCTCCAAGCAAGTTAGTGAGTTCTCAACTTAGAGGACATATTTCTCTTGATTTATGCTATGTATAGACTATCTTCTATTTATGTTATACTTTGACTGTGAAGATGAGCCTGGTTTTTTGTCTTAGCCCCCGCTAAGTTCTATGTATAGAGGTGTTGTTGGACAAGATATGTATTGATGCTATGAGCCTTGAATCACTTGATGTTATGACATTTTATGTTATAAAAGATGTCCCTTATCCCTATTTATCATTATTTACTATCTCTTATTGCTATTTTTTGCTTTCGCGACCAAGGATATGTAATGACATGTAAGAGGTTTTCTTGGGGTTCCTTCGGGTTTCCCATGTGCTGTTTCATATCTATCCCCTAGGCTTGGGTCATGAAAAACTTAATCTCAGACCACTAGGTTGTTAATGGTCCTCGGCATCTATCACACCGCGCCAATTAGAGTCTTATTCATGGTTGTGTCGTGCACCATAACTATGAGTAAGAGGCTCTGAGACATTTTAGAAAATATGTCCCTTCTTCTTACTCTATGTCATGCTGCAGAAGTTAAATTAAGGTTTTCCCCCTAACGAATGTTCCTTGCTATTCTAGATCATGCCTAACATAAGAGGAAGAACAGCCCACACATCTGAGGAGCAACCTGCTTATGGAGAGCTCAGGAATGCTCTCATCTTGCTAGCTCAAGTTGTGGTTAATCAAGTCAACCATGGGGCCTAATCCCCTTATGCTCCTACTCCGACATCTAGGGTGAGGGACTTTATGAGGATGAACCCACTAGATTTCTATGGACCTAATGTGAATGAGGACCCAAAAGAATTAATTGATGAGGTGTACAAGGTGTAGTCTATTATGGTTGTGATGTAGGAAGAAATGGTGGAGTTGTCGACTTACCAATTTAATGGGGTGACTCAAATATGGTACACTCAATGGAAGGAGTAGAAGGGGAATGACAATGTGGTTCTATAGGAGGAGTTTAAGGCAGTTTTTCTCAATTGGTTCTTCCCTCTTAGGGAAGCCAAATTGGTGAAATTTATGAATTTGAATCAAGGGTCCATAAGTGTGGGGGAGTATGCCCTAAAATTCAACCAACTCTCTAAATCTACTCCACACTTATTTGCCGACTCAAGTATAGAATGAATAAGTTTGTGATGGGTGTATCCAATTTAGTGAGTGAAGAATTTTACAATATTATGTTGATTGATGACATGGATTTATCCTACTTGATGACTTATGAAACACAATTAGAGAGGGAGAAATTGAGGAACAGAAGGGGTCATGAGGCCAAAAGGGCCCATTTTGATGGCAAGTTCCAAAGTCATAAGGGTAGCCAATTTCACTAAGACCAAGTGTCTTCTTATACTCCTAATGGGAGATTTGCCAATGACTACCCAAGGCCCCAAGAGTGTGGTGGTGTGATGCCTAGACTTGTATGTCCAAAGTGTGGTAAGGGTCATGGTGGCCCATGCTTGATGGCTACCAATGCTTGTTTTGTTGTGGGGAAGTAGGCCACAAGATGATAGATTGTCCACGAAATCACAATAACGGGAAGGAAATTCGTCCTCAAGGCCAGGGTGCTAATGTGGTTCCTTTGGGTAGAGGAGGTCAACAAGTTGGTGCCCCAAGTCATAATCGATTTTATGCTCTCCAAGGGAGGCAAAGGGTTGATGAGGTGCTTAATATCATCACCGGTATGTTAAAGTCTTTGATTTTTATGTGTATGCATTTATAGACCGAGTGCCACTCTTTTTGTTGCTACTCCTCTTATTGACAATAAATTTCATATTGAGACCAAATTGTTATGTGAGTCTTATGAGGTGTCTACTCCTATTGGTGCATCTATTGTTGCTAGAAAGGTCTATAGAAATTGTCCCATTTGCATCTTCAATGAAATATTGCCTTGTGATCTTATTGAGTTGGATATGGTTGATTTTGATATTATCCTTGGGATGGATTGGTTGCATGCGTATTATGCCTCTATTTATTGGAGAATCCATAGGGTCAAATTCCAATTCAAGATCTAACCCGTCCTTGAGTGGAAGAGTCATGATGTAGTGGTCAAGGATAGGTTCATCTTTTGCATTAAAGCCAAAAAGTTACTCTCTAAGGTGTGTCTTTATCATCTTGTGAGGGTTGGGGATGTGAAGTCCAAAGTACTTTCTATAGAGTCGGTTCTGGTGGTTATTAAGTTTCTTGATGTCTTTCAAAATGTCCCTTCCCGGTGTTCCTCTGGAAAGGAAAGTAGACTTTTGTATAGACCTCCTTCTTGATACTCAACCCATTTTTATTCCCCCTTACATATGGCCCCGGTGGAGTTAAAGGAGTTAAAGGCGTAATTGAGGGATTTGTTGGAGAAGGGTTTTATTAGGCCTAGCCAATCACCATGGGGTGTACCAGTGTTATTTCTGAAGAAGAAAGATGGGTCTCTTAAAATATGTATTATCTATCGGCAACTTAATAGGGTTACCATCAAGAATAAGTACCCTCTCCTAAGGATTGATGATTTGTTTGAAAAATTTTAAGGGGCTAGTCACTTCTCTAAGATTGATCTTTGGTCTGCGTATTATCAAGTGAAGGTGAGTGAGTGTTACATTCCTGAGACGACCTTCTAGACTAGGTATGGGCACGATGAATTTGTGGTTATGTATTTTGGGTTTACCAACGCACTGACTATTTTCATGGATCTTATGAATAGGGTCTTTAAACCCTACCTAGATTTGTTTGTTGTGCTTTTCATTGATGATATCTTGATGTACTCTCATAGTGAGGAGGAGCATGTGGGTAATTTAAGGGTGGTGTTGTCAAAATTGAGGTAAGAGAAGTTGTGTGCTGATTATGAGAAATGTGAAATTTGGTTGAAATAGGTTGCCTTTCTAGGTCATGTGGTGTTGGGGGATGGTATTAAGGTGGATCCTAAAGAGACTGGTGTGATTAGAAATTGGCCTAGACGATTGACTCCGTTAGACATAAAAGTTTCTTGGGCTTAGCGGGTTACTACCAGAGGTTTGTGAATGGATTCTCTTCTATTGCTTCTCCCATGACTAAGTTGACTCAAAAGAAGGCTAAGTTTTATGGACCGATGAATGTGAAAAGAGTTTTCAAACCTTAAAGGATAAGCTTGTCTTCACTCCTATCTTGTCTCTACCGAAAGGATTGGAAGGGTTTATTGTGTATTGTGATGCCTCCCAGATTGGTTTGGGTTAAGTATTAATGTAAAATGGTAAGGTGATAGCATATGCTTCTAGGCAACGCAAAGTGCATGAAAAGAATTATCCTACTCATGATCTTGAATTATCCATCATGGTTTTTGCTTTGAAAAGTTGGTGTCATTATTTGTATGGGGTGCATGTTGATGTGTTTACCGATCATAAGAGTCTTCAATATGTGTTCAGTTAAAAAGATTTCAACTTGAGACAAAGAAGGTGGTTAGAACTTCTTAAGGATTATGATATGAGTGTGCATTATCATCTCGATAATGCTAATGTTATGACAGATGCTTTGAGTAGAGTATTTATGGGTAGCCTAGCTCATGTTGATGGTAGGAGCAAAGAGGTGGCTAGAGAGGTCCATCGGTTGGCTAGGTTGGTGTTTAGGTTGGAAGAGGTTGATAATGTTGGTATTATGGTTGTTGACAGTTCAAAGTCTTCCTTTGTTGATGAGGTAAAAGCAAGGCAAGATCTTGATCCTTTCTTGTTAGAATTGAAGGCCTTGGTGAGAGACGGCAAAGTAGAGGTTTTCTCCCATGTGGGAGATGGTGCCTTAGGTACCAAGGTAGGTTGTGTGTGCCTTGTGTTGATGACTTGAGAGAGATGATTCTTGGTGAGACTCATAATTCTTCCTATTCTATTCACCCCAGTTCTACTAAGATGTATATGTATTTGAGAGATGTGTTTTGATGGGGAGGTATGAAGAAGGACATTGCAAAATTTATATTCAGTTATCATAGTTGTCAACAAGTCAAAGCCGAACATCAAAGATCGGGTGGCCTAACCCAAGATATAGAGATTCCTACATAGAAGTGGAAGGAAATTAACATGGACATGGTGGTTGAGTTGCCAAGAGTATAAATGGTTTTGATTCTATTTGGGTTGTGGTTGATAGGATGAGAAAGTCGGCTCATTTCCTACCAATTAAAACTACTTATAGGGCAGAAAACTATGCTAAATTATACATTCATGAGTTGGTTAAATTATATGTGGTGCCCTTGTCTATCATATCAGATCATGGTGCTTAATTTACTTCACACTTAAGGAGGTCCTTTCGAAGAGGTCTTCGAACCAAGGTAAAGTTTAGTATGGCCTTTCAGCCTCAAATGGATGGCCAAGCCGAAAGAACTATCCAAACTCTTAAGAATAAGCTTAGAGCTTGTATTTTAGAGTTCAAGGGTAGTTGGGATGACCATCTTCCATTGATTGAGTTTGCTTACAACAATAGCTATCATCCTAACATTGGTATGGCTCCTTTTGAGGTCCTCTATAGTACGTATAATAGATCACCAGTTGGATGGTTTGAAGTGGGAGTAATAACTTTGTTGGGTCCGAATATGGTTATAGATGCTATGGAGATGGTAAAGTTGATTAGAGAAAGGTTGAAAACAGCCCAATATCGTCAAAAGTCCCATGCCTATGTGAGGAGAATGGAGCTTGAATTTAAAGTTGGTGATTAGGTTATTTTAAGGTGTCACTCATGAAAGGTATGGTACATTTTGGAAAGAAGAGTGAACTAAGTCCAACATATGTGGGTCCTTATAGGGTGATGAGGAGGTTTGGTATGGTGGCCTATGAGTTAGAGTTGCCTAGTGAAATGGATTTGGTTCATCTGATTTTTCATGTGTCTATTTTTAGGAAGTATATAGGTGATTCGAATGCTATTGTCCATTAGTTGTTGTGGGTGTTGTTGAAGACAACTTGACTTATGAAGAATTTCCAGTAGAGATCTTGGATAGACAAATTAAGAGGTTGAGGAACAAGGATGTTGCTTCCGATAAGGTCCTTTAGAGGAATTAACAAGTTGAAAGTGCTACATGGGAGGCTGAAGCGGACATGCAATAATGATATCCCTATCTTTTCCGTTCTATTTAAGCCTAGATATTAATTTTAAATCTCCTATGTGATTTTAGGTCTCATGTTTCAGACCCTATGTCAATTGCATGTATTCATATTTATATTCACAAAGTACATGGTGATTTTTCCACTTATGTTGAGATTTTGGAAATGGTGTTTTAAGTGTGTTGATGCATTCTTGTTGGGGTTCATTTCTTCATGATTACTCTTCTTATGTACGTTTCTTTGACATTCGGGGATGAATGTTCCTAGGGGTATATATTGAAACAATCACAAAAATTACCTGAAAATGTGCCTCGAAAGTGTCCGGAATCATAATGTCCATATATCTCAAAATCTGTGTGTGATATCAAAAATCTAACTTCACATTCTTAATCAGGAGCAATATTGACTGGAAAATGGGTCTAACCCCAATTTTAGAGCAATTGAATCATAATTTTAAAATACATAATTTCGCTTATCCGTGATGGTAACACGATGGTACCGCGATGCCTCCACGATATATCTGCATCGCAGACCAGACGCGAACTTGTACATTTTGTTACCAGTGATTAATTTCTCGGTCTAAGGCTTTTGGGTCTTCGGCCTAAGCCTATCCATGCGTAAAAACACCTATACTTAACTATATTTCACCTTCATATCATACAAGACATTCCCTAATACTCTCTCTAAAACTTAGAGAAATATTTCACCATAAAATTCAAGTGCCAAAACTCATCCGAATCTTAAGGATTTCACTCAAGCTTCAAGTCTCAATTTCCAATTTTCATTAAGAATTCTCCAAAGCTAAGATATTTGGGTTTCAACTACTAGGTCCTTTCACCGATGTTACCCAAGTTTCCTTTTTACCTAAAATACATGCATCTAAGTTGATTTTACTTATGGGTCTTCTATTATGAATTTGACTATGAACTATGTTGGAGTTTTATAAAAGTGTGACCATTTATGCATGTTTTGAGCTATGAATCTTAGATTTGTCTTGAGATTGAATGAAGGGTTTTGATGTACATGGAATGAGGGTATTACCAAGTGTTAGTGGGTTGTTGTACATTGAATTTACTTGTATGATTTCACTCTTGAATTTCATGATATTACTCTAGCATCGCACACCCACCTAGTGTTTGATGAAATATCCGGTTAATGTATCTTGAGTTGTTGAAGGTCTAATGCTTGGCATATGAGATAAGTGACTTTATGATGATGAAAGGATGATATGTGTGAGTTGATTTCATGAGAAGTATCTATTGTGTTGTGCATTGAACATAGCCAATTGAAAGGTGATGTCTTAATCACCTTCGATAGGGGTTGTAACCCATCAATTAATTAAGGGGTTTATACCTCAATCATCTCGTATGGGGGTGGTAAGCTGTCAACCAATTAAGGAGTTGGTACCTTAATCGCCTAGGATGGGGGTGGTAAACCATCAATCAATTGAGGGGTTGGTACCTCAATCACTTCTAAAGGGTGGTCTACCTTAGATTCCAAGTACTATGTTGCTTTATTTTGTGATGATGGTCTATTTCTACTGATGTAATATGTTCTATATATAAGCAGTTTACTTTAAGTATCATTCATGCATGTCATATTTTTATATGATCATCTATTGCTTAATTATGCATTTTTACTATTTTTCTTATATATTGTTGCATTGCTTCTGACATACTTAGTACATTCAAACATAGAAACACATAATCTATGCCTACATGATGTTACCATGTAGGAACCAAAGCCCCACTTGATCCTCCTCCTCCTCCACGTGGCTAGTGCGATATCTCTCCAAGGAAGTTGGTGAGTCCTCAACTTCGAGGACATACTTCTCTTGATTTATGCTATGTATAGACTCTCTTCTCATCATGGTATGCTTCGACTACGAGGTTGAGCCCGGTTGCTTATTTTGGCCCAGCTAAGTTCTAAGTTTAGAGGTGTTATTGGATAAGATATGTATTGATGCTATGAGCCTTGACTCTTTGACGTTTTATGCTATGAAAGATGTCCATTAGCCCTATTTATTCGTATTTACTATCTCTTATTGTTATTTTATTGCTTCCGCTACCAAGGATGTGTAATGGTATGTCAAGAGGCTTGCTTGGGGTCCCTTCAGGTTCCCCATGTATCATGTTATGTCTAGGTCCTACGCTTTGGTCGTCACATCAAGAATGACAAAATAATTTTTAAAATTGACAAAATAACCTTTGATGAGTTTCAGTGGCCATGATGGCAGTCTAGGGGCCCCATCATTGAACCATTCAGTAAAATGGTCATAATGTTTTACTTTAAACTCTGATTAAGGTAAAATTAGATGTGTTGGAAAGATAACTAAAAGATATTTAATTTGATATATTATGAGTCACTTAACTCATTATGTTCTAAGAGATATGTCTATTTAAAGTTGGCCCTTCTATGAACTAATACCAAAACTTAGCTGATTGAAATGTTTTGAATTTGTCTTGATCTTGAGTGTCCTTTATGGCCTCAAACCACATCCGACACACTGCAATTAATTAGGAAAAGACCTTAACATACATTCATAACTTTGTAGTCATTGGAACACCTAATTTTATAGAATTTCATATCGAAACTCAATCGATAAGGAAGGTTTCAACTCAGCTTTGTGCTAAGGGATTTTTGTGGCCTCAATTCCTCTCAAATCTGTTATCCCACTATAGAATTGACTTCTAATACCTATATGCAAGGTTAAAATCACTTAGTATGATATCATATGCATAATAGAGAAGTTTGGATCTTAGTTTAGAAATTTTCAAGATGTTACAAAGGCATAAATCTAACTAAAACCATTATAGAACTAACTGCCACGTGGTACAAGCCTCTAATACATCCTAATAGGAAAGAAATTATACACTCTCAAACACAACATAACTACTTAAAGGAAATAAGAAAACAAGTTCATTAATAAAAGGAAGAAGATAAGTTAGTGAGAAAGAAAAAGTGAAAAAGATGGTCCTTTTAATTTATGGATTAGAAAAGTGAGCTTGAAATTCAAAAGAACTATAGGTCCTATGAAGAAGATATTAACACAAACAAATGTAACATAAATTCATTTAAAGGCATAATTTCTATAATTTTTTTCTGTTATTAATTTATTTGTAGAGTCTAACATAAAAAGGGAGTCTTGGAGTAACTTGTAAAGTTGTTGTCATGTCCTTATCACAGTCAGCATTTGGTAGAAATTCAAGGTACTGCATGTAACAGCAGACTAGGCTTGGTCATTAGTCTAATGTAATTTTTTAGTGTAATTTTTGTTATTTTCGTATATTTTTCAATCGTATATTTTAAATTTAATAGGACTTTCTTGGTGTTTGTCGTTAAATATTTTCCCATTGTTTCTGTTTAGCGGACAATGATCTATGAACATTTTATGGATTAACATTTGACAAACTTAAATGACCAAAAATTGTTAAGCACATACTTTAGTAACTGTCACGATCCAAGCCTAGGGCCTAGACGTGACACAGTGAATGGGGACCCGAGGGACCCCAAACTAGCCTCTTAGCATATCAATCACACATTCCTTGTCCCATAAGAAAATTAAACAACAACTAGAGATATAACAAAAGGGAAGTGGGACTAATGGAAATCTTGATATTCGTAAAAGCATAAAAGAGTCAAGCTGATAGCATAAGTACATCATAATATCCAACAACACCTCTATCATGGAATGGAGCGGGGGCCAAGACACTTTCTGGGATCACCCTCATAATAACTAGTGTTTAACGTAAGAAGTCTCAAAACAGCAAGATTAATGCAGATAGTGTCGTTGGACTTGTGGACTCACCAAAGCTTATCTCTGAAGTATTATCTATCCACATGGAGGGTGATGAAAAGGTGCTTCGGTCCCTACATAGTAGTATCATGTAGGCATAGAGTATGTGTTAGTACATTTGAATGTACTAAGTATGCAGGATGTAATGTAACATGATGTAAGCCAATATAGTCAAACTGTGTAATCATAGGCAATAGGTATATAATCTCAATATAGCATGCCTAATCAATGTTCATAATAAAACATGCTTGTGAATAATTCATCTTGCATAATATATATAACATACATATGTGGAAAGCAACCTCAATCTACATAGACCAAGTAGCTACAACTTGGAATCCAAGGCATGACACCCCCTCGGTAAGGAGGACAGGCATGATACCCCTCGGCTAGGTATGGTCTACTTTCCAAGGAAAACCAAACATGATAACATAACTAAATGAATCCACTAGTATTGCAAGGGTAATAATCATAATCCTATGCTGGTACATATTTTAGAGACTAAAGACTTTATATAAGGACCCCTTGAGTCGAGCCCCCATCTTAAGCCTCAATTGGTGTTAAGTTAAATCCCACAAAATACTTAAAATAATCATAACTTGTATAACTTATAAGAAACATAGAAACATGACATGAGTATCTCTTGAAACATGTTTGACCTCTAGTAGTGAGCCTAACTTGAACATGAGAGTAGATCACTATCATACATGAACCCTTGCTTTAACATGAATAGCTCACAAGAGCTAAAAATCTTGTAGGGCTTGACTTGTAACTTGTAAAATCATAGATAATTTTGATGAATTGAATTCATACTTGAAAGCCCTTAATCATCATATAGTCACTTAACTTGTAAATCATGAAATAGATCATCAATAACTTGAGAATTCTTGACTTGACAGTTTATCAAACAGATGGTGGGTTTATGATACTTGTTCAAAATCATGCAATTCAAAAGTAAAATAAAATGAGAAAACTTAACGCAAATCAACCCACCAACATGTAGTAAAACTCTAATATGGGTTACCTTGAAATCCATCATCAAATCTCATAACAGATCATAGTTTCATGGCTCAAAACATGTATAGTCTCAATAGATAAAGATCAACTCATAGTGTAAGCTTAAAATAGATACTCATGCATAGTCAACAATACTTTGATAAAACTGCAACTTAATTCATGCTCATATTTCATAATAAGAGATACCCATAGGTAATACAACTTGAAATCATATAATTTTCATAAAAGATTGATTGGGCTCCATGGGTGAAAGGACCCAATGGGTGAAACCCACATACCTTCAACTTGAGTTTTCTTGAGATGATCCTGAAGGAAACTTAGAACTTGAAGTGAATCCTTGAGTTTCAATGTTCAGCATGAGATCTTAAGACTTGAGTGAGAGAATTGGTTATGTCATGGAGAAGTTTTTGTGAGGGTTTTGAGTGATAAAGAGTTGAAAAATGGCTAAGTATCGGTGATGTCACGTTATAGTGGGCATGAGGCTATAACCACAATGCCCTTAGGCGCACAACAAAAGTAAGTAAAAAGTTGTATTAGTCAGCGTCTGGCTCGCGACGTAGACCAAATGCAAAGGAGGAAATAACACTGCTCCGCGCCCCTAGCGCGTCACAGCCAGGGCGCGGATGCTCTCTGAAAATATAAAATTACCAGAAATTATTTTTTACTATGGGTCTTCTAAAATTTGGGTTGTACCCATTTCCCACTCATTGTTTCCCCCAGATCGAGAATATGAAGTTAGATTTTTGATATCATGCATGAATTTTGAGATACATGTAGAAATTATGATTATGTGCATTTCGAAGCACATTTTTTGGGCATTGTAATGTCTTCACCTTGGGAACATTCGTCCCCCAATATCAAAGAAATATGCATAAGCAAAGTAATCATGAAGATTTTTGCCTAACATGAATGCAACAAATGCATTTAAACATCATTTTCACAAATCTCAATGTGAATGTCAAAAATCACCATACACTTGTTACCATGAACATGAATGCATGCAAAATGAAATAATGGCTGAAACTTAAAACTTGAATTCATGTAGGGGACTTAAAGTTAGTACATTCATCTTGAGAATAGTAGAAGAGATATGGGTATCATTTTTTTCAGGTCCGCCTCAGCTTCCTATATTGCACTTTAAACTTGTTGGTTCCTCCAAAGGACCTTGATAGAAGCTATATCTTTGTGTCTCAATCTATTCACTTGTCTATCCAAAATCTCCACTGGGACCTCCTTATAGGTCAAATTGTCTTCTACAACACCCACAACATCTAAGGGCGCTATAGCACTTGGGTAACCCAAATGCTTTCTCAACATGGACACATGGAAGTCTGGATGAACCATATTCATCTCCATAGGCAACTCCAACTCATATGAAACCTTAACCACTCTCCTCAAAACTTTATAAGGACCTACAAACCTTTGGTTAAATTTCCCTTTCATGCCAAATCGAACCACACCCTTCATAGGTGAGACTTTCAAGTAAACCCAAGCACCAACCTTAAACTCAAGATCTTTTCTCCTTACATTAGAGTAGGACTTTTGGTCTACTTTGGGATGTTTTTAATCTCTCCTTTATCAACCTCACCTTCCCCAAGGCTTCCATGACCAAATCCGGACCTTGCAAAGCCATCTCCGTCAATTGAAACCACCCAATTGGGGATTTATAATGCCTACCATGTAAAGCTTCAAAAGGATTCATGCCAATGCTTAAGGGGTAGCTATTGTTGTAAGCAAGCTCGATAAGTTGAAGATGTTAATCCCAACTACCCTTAAACTCCAAAACTCAAGCTTTAAGAATATCCTCAAGAGTTTGGATAGTCCTATCAGCTTGACCATCCATTTGGAGATAAAAAGTCATGCTAAGATTAATCTTTGTACCAATACCTCTTTGGAAGGACCACCAAAAGTAAGAAGTCAATTGAGCACCACGATCTGAAATGATAGATAAGGGCATCCCATGCAATCTAACTAACTCATGTATATACAACTTGGCCTATTCTTTGGCACCGTAAGTGGTTTTGATCGGTAGAAAGTGAGTCAACTTTGTCATTCTATCCACAACAACCTCAAATAGAGTCAAAATATTTCCAAGTTTTAGGCAACCCAACCACAAAATCTATGTTGATCTCTTCCTAGTCCAAGTAGGAATTTCTATGTCTTAGGTTAGTCCAACCAGCCTTTGATGTTTGGCATTCACTTGTTGGCAATTGTGACATCCTGATATGAACTTGGCATGTCCCTCTTCATACCACCCCACCAATATACCTCCCTCAAGTCTCTATACATCTTTATAGAACCAGGCTAAATAGAATAAGATGAATTATGGGCCTCCTTCAAGATCAATTCTTTCAAGTAATCCATATTTGGTACACATAATCTACCTTGGTACCTAAGAACATCATCTTCCCCTTGGGAGAAAACCTCCACTCTACCATCTTTCACCAAGGCCTTCAACTCTAACAATGTGAAGTCAAGATTTTGTTTGTCTTTACCTCCTCAATCAAGGAAGAATTAGAACTACCACCAACCACTAAACCATCATTATCAACTTCATACAACCTAACCCCTAATCTTGCAAACTGATATGCCTCTCTAGCCACCACCTTGCCACCATTATCAATGTGAGCTATACTACCCATGGACACTCTACTTAAAGCATCGGCCACAATATTAGCGTTGTCGGGATGATACATACTCATGTCATAGTCTTTAAGGAGCTCTAACCGCCTTCTTTGTCTCAAGTTAAGATCTTTTTTGGTGAACACATATTAGAGATTCTTGTGGTCAGTAAACATATAGACACTAACCCCATATAAGTAGTGATACCAAATTTTTAAAGCAAACACCACGGCCACCAAGTCACGATCATGGGTGACATAATTCTTATCATGCACCTTAAGTTGTCTAGAGGCATATGTTATTACCATACCATTTTGCTCAATACACACCCCAAATCAATTCTTGAGGCATCACAATATACCATAAACCCCTCCAATCCTTCCGGTAGAGCTAAGATAGGAGCGGAGAAAGCTTATCTTTCAAGGTTTAAAAACACTTCTAACACTCATTGGTCCATATGAATTTTACCTTCTTTTGTCTCAACTTAGTCATAGGAGAAGCAATAGAAGACAAACCATTTACAAACCTTCAATAGTAACCTGCCAAACCCAAGAAACTCCTAATATCCGATGGAGTCAAGGGTCTAGGCCAATTTGTAATTATCTCCTTCTTCTTAGGATCCACCTTAATGCAATCACCTGACACCACATACCTAAAAAGGCAACCTTTTGAACCAAAACTCACATTTCTCATATTTTGCATTCAACCTCTCCTCCCTCAAGATTTGTAATGCCACCGTCAAGTGATACATATGCTCCTCCTCACTATGAGAATAAATCAAGATATAATCAATAAAGACCACCACAAAATCCTCCTCACTATGTTATATATGGGATGGAGTAGTTGCATGCATATTATGTCTCTATAGATGGTAAGACCCGTTGATCTAGTTTCTGATTCTCTAATGAACCCGTCTTTGAGTGGATAGTTGTCAAGTGGGTAGCAAAGGATATAAGTCCATTATTGTCTTAAGGTTCAATTGATCTCTATGGGTTGCCTTTGTTCTCATTGTAAAGGAGTCTTGTCTCATGATCTTGGTTGAACTTAGCTTGATGTGTTGGAGGTCTTGGGGTAGTTTGGGCTACTTGCATAGCATGTTTACAATAAGTATAGAACTAAGGTTGTAATATGATGGTTGAGTATGGTTGATCTATATGGGTAATTAAAATGGGTTAGTCACTTCACTAAGGTTGATCTTTGCTTTGAGCTTGGTACCCAAGTGAGCATTATTGGTAGTGATGGAGTTTTTTGGTTTATTTATGCATTGACTATGTTATGGGTCCCTAGAATAGGGTCTTAAAACCCTACCTTGATATGTTTGAGGTGACCTCTAGTGATGATGTATTGATTTGTTTAGAGCTTGTGAATCATTTGGGAGTAGTGTTGCATGTCTTGGAGGATGAGAGGTTGTTTGCTAGATATGATAGATTTAAGTAGAGGATAACAAGAATGGTGGTTAGAACTCCTTAGGAATTATGATATACATGTGCATTAAGGCTAATGTTGTGGGCGGTGCTCTAGGTAGCCTAGCATATGTTGAGAAGGGTGGCAAAAAGGAGACTAGTAGGGCCCATCCATTTGTTAGGTTGGAAGTTAGGTTGAGGGAAGTCGACAACGGTAGTATAGTGTTCTTGGTGGTTCCTAATCTTCTTTGGTTAAGGAGGTTTAGTTTCAGCAAGGCCTTGATTCTATCTTATTAGGGTTGGAAGTTTTGGGTGGAGAGATGGTAGAGTGGAGGTTGTCTCCCAAGGGTAAGATGGTGGTTTGTGGCAATAAGTTGAATAGGTGTGGTTAAGGTTGACAATGAGTTATGATTGTGAGACCTTTTAGAGTGTAGAGGAAGTTTTGCATTTGGGTAGGACTTGCTTATGCTCATGGTTGGTCCAGTTTTGCATGCTCTAGGTTGAGGGGATGTGTTGGTGAATCTAGCGCTATAGAGCCCGTTGAAGTTGTGGGTGTTGTGATGGAAGAGTTTACTTATGAGGTGGTCCAATTGAGAAGTGTGAAATGAGTGAAGATTGATTAATAAGGACGTGGTATTAGTTATAGCTCCTTGGAAAGTTCATCTAGTCGAAAATGTCTCTTGGGAAGCTCGCATGGAAAGAAATATTCATATCTCTTTATACTATTTAAGCTTATGATAACATGTCAAGTACTTTGATGATTCTAAGCCTCATGTTTCAGCCCTTATATCATTTACATGCATTATTGTTTAGGTGACAAGTTCATGGTGATTTTTGACACTTCTGTTGATATTTTGAAAATGGAGTTATAAAATGCATTGTTGCATTCTTATTGGGGCTGACTTGTTTATGATTACTCTTGTGTTGTACGTATCCTTTACATTCGGGAACTAATATTCCCAAGGTGAAGATATTGTAACAACCTCGAAAAGTGCCCAAAAATGTGCCTCAAAATGCCCAGAATTTTAATTTTTACATATCTCAAAATTCATTCGTTATTTCAAAAATCCAACTTCAGATTCTTGTTTAGAGGGTCTAAATTAGAAGGAGAAGGGTCTAACCTCAATTTAAAAGCACAATCAGAAATTATGAAATTACAGTGTGTGTTGTGTGATACCCTCACAACGCGCCGCAGTGTTAAATTGGACACTGTTTTTCAACTTTGGTCCAAGACTTTAATTCATAGACCTAAAAGTTCCCATAAGTGTTTTTACCTATACTTAGACATATTTCACCCTCATATCACCCCAAATATTTTCTAATACTCCAAAACTTAGACATATATTTCACTCCCATATTTAACTCCCAAAACTCTCATCCGGATCTCAAGATTCTCCCTAAAGCTTCAAGTCTCCATCTCCAATCTTCATCAAGTTCATCTCCAAACCTAAGGTATGTGGTGTTCAACCATTGGGTCATTTGACCTATGACAAGAGCCCTTTAACTAATATTGCATGATTTAAAGTTGATTTTACATATGGGTCTTGTATATTAAGAAATTTCTTACATAGTTATTTTAGTTCATGGAAATATGATTGTTTTAACATGCTTTGAGCTCCAAATCATGGATCTAATTTTGCTTTTGATAAGGGGTTTTCATGTGAATGTCGTGGGGATGTTGCAAGTTTTACAATGGATTTTCTTGCATAATTTCATATCTAAATTGCATGATCTTTTAGCCCTATTACACCCCATAAGTGTTTGATAAAATGTCCGTCTAGGGCTTCTTGAGAAATTGAAAGTCCAATGCATGTCTTATGAGTTAAATAGTGTTATGATGATTATATGATGATGGAATGATGATGAAACAATGGTATGCATATGATTTATAATGATGAGAGGAAGTGAAGGTGTATGATAACTTTATGATGATGAGAGTATGGTATTCATGAGTTGATTTAACCAAGGTGAGTGGTTGATACCTCACTAAACCAAAGTGAGGAATTAGTACCTCATTAAACCAAAGTAAGGGGTTGGTACCTCATTAACCAAAGTAAGAGGTTGGTACCTCATTAACCCAAGTGAGGGGTTGATACCTTATTAACCCAAGTGAGGGGTTGGTACCTCACACTAGTATATGATGGTCTATTCTTATACACATGATGTTCCCTATGCAAGCAAGAGTTATTTAAGCATGTTTTACTTAAGAATTTATCGTACATGCCATATCGATTTATGTTTCCTATTGTTTACCTTTATGCATTTTGATTATGATGCCTATCTTTTGTTGTATTGCATCCCACATATTTAGTACATTTAAACATACTAACACATCCTCTATGCCTACATGATGTTACCATGTAGGAACCAGAGCTCTATTTGGTCACCATCCTCCTCCACGTAGCTAGTTTTATCCAATCAAGCTAGTTGGTGAGTCCTTATATCCGAGGGCAATATCTATGTTCTTATGCTATGAATTAAAGAATACCCTTCTTTTTGGTATATTTTTACTATAAGGTTGAGCTCTGTTTCTTATCTTGTCCCCCGTTAAATTCTTTGTTAGAGGTGTTGTTGGATAAGTTATGTATTATGCTTGAGCTATGACTCACTTATGATATTTAATCTATTTAAATATGAGTCTCTACTATTGTCCAAATGCCCCTTGTTTATGTTTCTTACTTTGTTTTATATTAGTTCTATGACTAAGAATGTGTAATGATATGCTATGAGGCTTGTTTGGAGTCCTTTCGGGTTTCCCATTCACCGTTCATGGCTAGGCCCTAGGCTTGGATCGTGACAATACATGACATATTATTATTATGCTATCAATTATTTATGACATTGCATTTTGTTTATGTTGCCTATCTCTTATTGCATTGCATCTTGCATACTTAGTACATCCAAAATACTAATGCATACTCTATGCCTACATGATATTACCATGTAGGAACCGTAGTTCCTATTGATTCACTTCCACGTGGCTAGATAGATTGTTCAAGTTAGCTTTTGGGGAGTCCTCAAGTCTGGCGACAATATCTATCTTCTCTCATGCTTATGTTTAGACTTTATATTGTATATTTTAATTACCTATTGTCACTAGTATGAGAATGAGCTTGATTTCTTGTCTTGGACCCCTACTAAGTTCTATGTCTAAAGGTGTTGTTGGACAAGTATGCGATGATGCTATAAGCTTGACTTTCTTTAACTCTCTTGATATTTTTATGAAATGAAGGTTTTCCCTTAGTCCCTATGCCCTTATTTCTATTATTTTATTGTGTTTAATTGCTCCTACAACCAAAGATAAGTAATAATATATTAAGAGTCTTGCTTGGTGTTCCTTCAGGTTTCCTATGTGTCGTGTCACATCTAGGCCCTAGTTTGGGTCATGACAGTTTCACAAGTTCAAATGGTATTTCTTCTAAAGGTACATGATGCTGTCTAAAAGTGTATAAGGTGGTCTCCATTATAACCACTAATGTTCCTTGCATAATAAAATAGTGTTTTATATAAAGTCATGTGTCGTTCACCCAAGAATATCAATACTTTAATTATGTATGACATCTTGTATTTCTCACAAATTTAAGTTTATGTGACCTTTCATGTATTCACGTAAGGGTAAGTTCTTTCTTTCTTATGTGCATTATTTCATGTTCCATGGTGAGAGTAAAATGTCTGAATAATCACCCATATGTATATTTCAAATTTATATAATTTGCTTATTCTCGATTATGTTCATCCAAGCATCCTACAATGTTCTTTCGAATATTGCCCTTTATTTTTTAATAATATTACATTGAGTACAACTTACTAATGCCTTTGTAAATGTATTTTTTTTATCACAAGACTTAGCATGAATTATTTCATTATTTATTTTCATATCATGCATTGCATACCTACATACCAGTATAGTCCAAGTACTGATGCAGACTTCTATGGCTGCATGATTTATCCATGTACTGAACAATGCTAATCGATATCCTCCATGTGGTTAGCTTTGGATCATTGAAAGAAGAGAGTTGGTGAGTCTTCTAGTTCTGGGACAATATCCGATTACTATCTTACTTATATTTAGACTTTATTCCACTTTAGTTCCTAGTTTGAAGGTAAGCCTTGAACATGTCTTGGCCCCCATCTTATTCATGCTTAGAGGTGTTGTTGGATACTACGCAATGTACCTATAATTTGATGGAAGCTTCATCAAAACTTATCCCTTGGATCCTATCCCTTATGTGATACTATTTGGTGCTATTGATAGTGATAGTAAGTTATGAAAGTCCTAAGTCCCTATTTCTCCATAGCCTGAGTCCTACTTACCCTCCCTTGAGTACTTGCTTGTTATGTGATTCATGCAAATCCCTTTCCCCTATCTATCCCTATAGCATGAGTCATAAGCCCCTATTCGACTAGAATTATTTGTTGAAATATTTGTTTTATATCCTGATCATGCACAAACAATACCTCTCACTTTAAGAATAAAATGATTATTATCAAATATAAAACCTAACCATAGGTTAGGATTGAATCCCAAGGGAATGCGGGGCTTTGCCACATTGATTCATTAATAACTAATTTAAGAATCAAATAACTCTATTGTCAAGAAGAGGGGTTTGCAATGGATTGTAGTAAAATAAAACTATACTGAGAAAGCATAGAGACAATCAAATTGGAGAGTATTTTGGATAATTATGTTCCCCTTAATTCACTAGCTCAAATACCCCAGATAACACAGCCTAGGTTAGGACATTGCATGCAACATGCTAACTTAAGTTCTACTAATTCTTGGGCAAAGGCAAAGGTCAAATTTCACTTTGACGCTTAGCCGATAACCATAGTGTGCCAACTAAATGTTACCCATATTACCAGTGACCTTCTCCTTGGCCTGGTTTAGTTGATTAGATGAGAACATATCAAACAAATTTTGTCACCCATTTTCTTTTCATATTCATATTAGGATCATGACACTATGTGGTTTAATGCTGACTACTATTAAACAATAATTAAAATGAAGTAAACTAGATAAATACATGCAAATATCCAACTCAATAAGTGCAAATAATCTGGGTTGCAATAATCGCTTCCTCATTTTTTAACTTTTTTCTCTCTCTACTCTCTATCTCTCTAAAATGCTCTCTAGATTTTTTACACTGCCTTTTCACCACAATGGCGCGTGAGGCACCGATTGGAGGAGACCAACTGCCAGACCAGTTGCAATAGGAGAGCTTGGGGGTGGAACATCAGCCCCAACATTGCATGCGTAAATATTTAGCCTACAATTCTAAGAATCTCCATTCTAGTCGGACTGTCATTGGTGTAGTTTCTGAGGAAAAACTGTCGCAGGCTCAAGAAATTATTTCCCTTATTCATTTATGGAAGATTTGAGTTATTGCATAATTTAGAGATTATTCTCTGCCTCTTGATCCATCTTTGATAAAAAATTCAGAGCAATCTATCACGCTATTTCGCGAATCTGATCAGGTGAATTCTGAGAGAAGTGCGACTGAGTCACCTGATGGTATCATGAAGATTCAACCAACTTCTAACAATTATTATGATGGTTAACTATAGGAAAGGCTTCCCCAGGCTATGAGGTACCTACTAGTGAATTTGTAGTCAATTCTACTTGTAGAATTGACGACGGGGGACATTTCGGTGGCAGTGATGAAGCTCCAGTGAAATTTGTGGGTCAAGATGCATATGGATTGAATCTTGGGAACATGGGGACCTCCTAGGAGAAAAAGCCCCAAAAGTTAATGATCAAATTCCTTTGAATTTGGAAATTAGGGTTCTACAGACCCAAATTTCATCTTAGACTCATTTGATGGGCCAAAAATCTATGCTTGGCCAACATAATATGGATTAACAATCCAGGGATGAGATTAAGGTTGATCAAAGGCTTAACCAATTGATTGATCCTAGTGAACACCTTTCTAATGTCACAAATTCTAAGAATCCAAGTCATGGCTCGAAGGTTGATCATGTTACTCAGCAATTACATGACAAGAAGGATACTAATTCTCCCAGTGTTGGGGAAGTGTTCATCAGCAGGCAGTTATGGAACAAGAATCTTAAAAAAGGTTGAAGAATGATCATTTGGTTGACAAGAAGGATCCTAAAGATCAAACTTCAAATTTTAGTAAGTTTCCTAGTTCTAAATCTTCCACTAAGGTGGTTGTTGATACTTTAGATGTGAGGCCAAGATCTAATGATGCTAATAAGGTAAAGACTATATCTTCTAGATAGAATCAAAATAGGCAGGGCCCTAATTGGTCTATGCCTATTAAAATTTCTTCAAATTTCTATACTGTGAAGCCCATCAAGACTAGAAATAATCTTCAATTTGATAGAGTGAGCAAAGATAACAGGGATATGAACAACACTGTGAATTCTAATGGTAACTAGCAGCCTAGTGAACCTGTCTGTTATACAATCCTTTGCAATTAAGCTTAGGATGAATCAGGTTAGGAATGAAGTACCTCTTACTATTTTTCCAACTAAAATAACAACCAAGCAAGGCCATCCTTCTATTATTTTTAAGAACGAGGAATACATAGGTAAGTTGTTAGAAGATGTACATATACCTTGATTGGCAAATTCTCTAATACCATGCGAAGGATGAAAGTAATCAGGAGAAGCTTTATTGCACAGACACAACTTGTTGGTGGAGTTAAAATAGCATACTTTAAATCCAGGCACATGTACATTGAACTTGACAATGAAGTTGATCACATTATAGTCTGGACTAAGCAAAAGATGTATATAGAGGGTCAATTAATAAGGTTGCAGCTATGGACTCCTACATTTAAACTTGAAGAAGAGACCTCCATTGTACTAGTTTGGGTGACTTTGCCTGAAGTTCCATGGCACTACTATTACATGGAAGTTTTATTTGCTCTTTTGTCCTGAATTGGTAAGGCTCTATAGTTGGATTCTACATCCATCCAAAAGACCAAGGTAAGTGTTGCGAAAGTTAGAGTGCAAATGGACATTACCAAAGAGAGACCACAACATGTGTGGTTTGATTTTGATGAAGAGGATATTTCTTTTGGCAAATAACAATTGATAGAATATGAAGACATCACTAATTATTGTTTTCATTGCAGGCATCAAGGTCATAAAATTGATAAATGTATAATCAAAAGGAGAGAAGAGGAATCCAAAAGAAGAAAGGAAGAGGACTCTAATGCTAAACTTGTGCAAGAGCAAGGGTCACATAATACAGCTGGACAAAAGCAAGAGACTCAGTAACAGGTTCCACAAACTGGTAAGAGTATGGATACAGAAAGCTACTCCCAAAGATGACTAATGGCAAGTGCAGATGAAAAAATCAAACAAAAAAAGAGCAAATATTGAATACTAATTAGCATAATGAAGGTGCACCACCATCTTAGGATAAAGAAGCACAAAGCCCAGGTATTGAGTTGACATCCTCTAAGAAGGCTTCTAATCCTTGTGATAAAGATCATTCCCCCACCACAGATTCCCCTTATAAGAATGTTGTTGATGTTGAAACCTATCCCTAATCCCCCTTTGATTATTGTTGACTCTGCTGATGTAGTTATTGGAAGGAGGTTGGAGAGGCAGGAGGAACCTACTAACTTGCAGAGAGGAGATCCTCTTGGGAAGGGGGTAAGTCTTAAGCCTTACTTGAACAACTTCACTCTCCTTCTACCACTATTAAAGACCAGCAAACTAGCAAAGAAGATACATGATCAATACACACTTTCTCTTCTGCTCATAGTCATCAAATTGGGGTTATGGAAAAAATGTGGGGTCAATAACTACCACTAATGGTGCGAAGAGTAAAAATAATCCCAGCAAGAAAAGAAGAGATGCCCTAAAGTAAAAGCTTGCAGAAACTCAGTTTGCCAAGAATGTTCTTATGCATGTTGATTTGAATATTGATGAGCCCACGGACAATCAACAATCTAAAGTTTGTAAGAAATTCATTTTAATTGATAATTACAACCCTATGGTGATCACACCCCTAGGAATCCAACACAATGTCTGTCCAAGCGGAGAACCTTTTGATGCTGCCAACAAATTTATGCACTCTTAATACAAATCTCATTCTTCCTAGTAGTTAAGAAAAAGAAAAGGATGAATCTGTTATTGTTCACTCTGAAGATGAGGTTGATAATGATAATCTGCCTTTACATGATGAAGATGAGGATAATGCATTAGGTGAACGCATTATTAGGGCATTCAGTCTCTCCCATGAGGTTCATTTGTAGGAGGAAATCTAGCAAGTTGCTGAAGAACAAAGGTTATAACCCATAGGATTAAACCAGATTAGGGTACAGCGCAAGAAGACAATCACTAAACAACTTGTCACTTCAAGCAGGCCTAACACTAGGCTCTTCATATATGAGTCAAACTAATGATTAATACAATCATTTGGAATGGTAGGGGTACAAATACCCAAGGAGGAAAGGATACAAACTCTCAAAAATATTCACCACCTATCTATTATTGTCATTCTGGAACCTTTTACCAATATTCTCATTTATTGAGCTATAGGAATCAGTTATTAATGGATCAGGTTGTGTGTAACTCTAATGGGAAAATATGGGTATTTTGGGGTAATGATGTGAACTGCAAGGTTTTGGAGAATGATGAACAGCAGGTCATTTTTGAAATACAACATGCTCAGCTTCTTCATAAGTTTATTACTACTTTTATCTATACAAAATATAGGGATCATCTTAGAAAGCCTTTATGGGATATGTTGCTACAGTTATCTCTTAACCATGGTGATACCCCTTGGTGTTCTGTTGGTGATTTCAACTTTTTTTATTGCTACTGAAGAGAAAAAAGGTGACATTCCTAATAATATGAAGAAAGTCTTGAGTTTATTGGTGTTGTTGAAGGTTATGGACTCATAGACTTAGGTTTTGTTAGTCCTAAATACATGGTGTAATAATAAAGCCCCTCCATTCAGAATTTGGAAGAGACTTGACAAGGCTATGGTCAATGATAAGTGGTTGGAAGTCATGCCTCTCATAACCATCACTCATCTTCCATCTGTGGATTCAGATCATTGTCCCCTCTAAATAGAGATGTCTACAAGATTTGATAATGTGGTCAAGTACTTCAGATTTCTAAACTGTTGGGCTAATGAACCTGAGTTCATGAACATTGTTCAAAACTATTGGGGGAAACTAGTCAGTGGTAATCACATGTGGATTGTTTATCAAAAACTCCAGTGACTATCTAACACTCTCAGCAAATGGTCTAGATGTCACTTTTGAGATATCAATACTGAGGTGAAAGACCATGAGGAGAAAATTAGAACTATAAAAGAGGAGTTGATCAATAATAATAATAAAAAGTATAGAATCATTCTTCACAAATTAAATGCTGAGTATATCAAATTTTAAAAATGGGAAGAGTCTGTTCTCAGGCAAAAGTCATAGTTACATTAGTTTAAGGAGGGGGATGCTAATACCAAATACTTCCATGCTCTTATAAGGGGGAGAAGAGGAAATCTTTTCATATATCAGACTGAAAATGATGCTGGTGATTAGATTCAGGGGGATGATGTTATTACTGAGGCCGCCTATAGTCATTTTCACTAGATCTTACTAATGTAGATAATCTTATTGATGACGAAAGTCTTAAATGTATTCCTAGCATGGTCACTCAGGATCAGAATGAGGCCTTGTAGAGAATTCCATACCTTGAGGAGGTGAAACAGGTTGTTTTCTCCTTGGGTCCATATTTTGCAGCTGTTCCAAATGGCTTAAATGTGAAATTCTTTCAAACTTACTGGAGTATTATCAATCAGGAGGTGTTGGATGTTGTACAAGATTTTTTCTATGGTCAAACACTACCCAAATATTTTACTCATGCATATTTGAATTTCTTCTAAAGATCAGTAATCCCAATAGGTTAACTGAATATAGGCTCATCAGTTTAAGTAACTTTGTTAATAATGTTATATCTAAACTGTTGTGCCTCAAGTTGGCCCCCATTCTACCCAACTTGATCTCATTGAATCAATTAGGTTCTGTTAAGGGTAGAAGCATCAAAGAAAATATTATGCTCACTCAAGAAATTATTCATCAAATTAAGAAACCTGTCATAGGGAGTAATGTGGTGATTAAGCTTGACATGGAAAAAGCCTATGATAGGGTTTCTTGGTCTTATATTTGTTTGGCAATGAGAAAAATGGGATTTGGAGAGATGTTTGTTGATATGGTGTGGAGGATTTCGTCTAACAAATGGTATTCCATTATTATTAATGGGAACAAACATGGGTTCTTTCATTCTACTAGAGGCTTAAAACAAAGCAACCCCTTGTCCCCTACTATGTTTATAATTGGAGCTGAGGTTCTTTCCAGACTTCTTAATGAGCTTATCAGAATAACAACCTTCATGTTTTTTAAACGGAAAAGAGAGGTCCACAAATCAACCACTTGTTCTTTGCTAATGATATCATCATTTTCATTTCTGGGAGAAGTAAATCCCTACAATTGATCATGAATGTGTTATCTACCTATAAAGGGGTGTCAGGTCAACAAGTTAATTCAAGAAAAAGCGATTTCATTCTTCCTAACAATGTATTCAGAAGTACTACTGAGAGGGTGAATAGAATCACTGGGTTTGTACAAAAGCATGCTCCTTTTACATATCTTGGTTGTCTAATTTACATTAGATTGTAGAGAACTACTTATTTCTCTTATATGATCTCCAAAGTGATTGCTAAAATCTCTAGGTGGCTGTCTAGGATCCTTAACTTTGGTGGCAAAGCAACTTTGGTTAAACATGTTTTGCAATCTCTTTCAATTCACTTGTTATCAGTTATTTTCCCTTCATCTACTATTTTGAAGCAGATACAAAGTTTGTGTGTTGATTTTTTCTTGGGATGGTTTGAGAAGAAAAAGAAATATCATTGGTCTTCATGGAAAAACCATAGCTTACCTTATGCTAAAGGAAGAATAAGGGTGAGAATGATTCCTGATGTTTGCAAATCATTCTAATACAAACACCGGTGGGTTTTTAGATATAAGACCACCTTGTGGGGATATTTTTTCAGAGCTAAGTATTGTCAAAGATCTATTCATGTGTCTAAGAAATAGGACACTGGTGAGTCTCTTGCGTAGAAGCTTATGATGCATAATAAGCTCAACATGGAACCCAACATACATTGGAAGCTGAATTCTGGAAATTGTTCCTTCTGGTGGTATGACTAGTTAGGGGTGGGGTCTCTGGCTTATTACAATGAGGAGAACAATAGATTTAATAATTTTTATGTGCCAGTTTTACTCATAATGGGGAGTTGGGTGTTGATTTAATCATTAATCTGGCATCTCCGTAAGATGTAGTAGCCATCTTAGCAACACAATTTCATCTGCAGCAAGGAGTCCCTGATCAGGCCATTTGAAAGATTAACACTGATGGCAAGTTTACTACAGCTTCTGATTGGAACATTATTGATGAACACAAGGTTAAAACTAATCTCAACAAACTTACTTGGCATAGGTATATCCCATTCAAATGCGCTTTCTTGCAATCGAGAGCCTTGAGAAGGGAACTTCCCACTAATGAGAAGATGAGCATCTTTGGAGTTGATCCTCATGCTTTCTATTGTGGTTACAGACTAGGTTTCGATACTATAAAAGATGTCTTTGTGAATGGTCATTTTGTTGTGAATGCTTGGAAGTTCTTTACTATCTTATATGGTATTGAATGGTCCAATCGTCCATTACATCACTATACCATCAAATGGTGGAGTACTAAATATAATAATGCTACTCATAAATTACTCTTACATGCAGTTCCTATTTTTGTGTGTTGGAGCTTATGGAAGAATAGGTGTAGGGTCAAATATGGTGGCAACCAATCTAATTTAGATAAAGTCAAGTATTTACTGACCAAAAAGGTGAATCTTCTTCTCAGTTTATTTTTCCTCACATCCAATGGGCTTCCAATTGGAAGGATCTCACTCTGCTTGTTAAAGAATATGTATATGAAGTGAGAATTATCCCGGCGCATTGGAGTAAACCTGCAGATTTGTGAGTTAAGCTGAATACTAGTGGGAGTTTCTTACAAACTCTAGGTCGTATTAGAGGGGGGCATGATGAGGGCACTCAAGGTTATCTTTTGTGTGCTTATTCAACTCCTTTGGGTCAGGGATCCTATAATTTAGCTGAGGTGGAGGCTGCTGGATTTGGAATAGCTTGGTGCATCCAGATGGGGTACAACAGGGGGATATTGGAGGTGGATTATGAGTTGATCTTCAAATGGGTGACAAACTAGCTACACCTCCATGGAACATCACTCAAGATCTGTCCAGGATGTAAGGTTATATTGTCCAACTGTAAGATTTTAGGTGCAAACATATAGACGGGAAGTAAAGCATGATGTTGATGTTATGTCCAGGTTTAGTCATTCTCACAGTGCTCTTTATATCACTTTTTTGATGCTCAACAGTTGCCAAGGGATGCTAAAACATATTACTTGCTTGACAAAATGGATATGAAGACATTCAGAAGGAGGAAACTAAAGAGAATTAAGGAACCACCTTAGCTTTTGCTAGGATCAGACGATGTGATCAGATGTGTCTTGGTCTATGGACATTGCTATGACTGGAATGTTTCTAATTTTCCTAGATTTGTTTTGCTTATTTTGGTTCTTCCTTTCACTATATAATGGGAGAGTCTCCCTTGTTTTTATGCTTTATTTGATCTTATGTAATGAGAGAAGTCCTCTCCTTAAGTTTTGTTTTATCTAAGTTTTCTTCTTTTTAGATATGGAAACAAATTGGCTAACTTTAGCAAGTTGGCCATTTTGTACTCCACCATTAAGGTGGAGGTTAGGTTTTGTATCCCCCTCCGTGTATCTCTTCTTTTGCTATCTATAATAAGGCTTAAGGGTGTGCATCTCAACCCCTGATTATCCAAAGGAGAGGGTACCCTTTGTCATAGATTTGTTCCCCATAAAAAAATAATCTAGGTTATTAAGCCAGTTACTCATGGTTCCCAAAATCCAAGTTGTGGGTTTAGCCACTCATGCCTTGGGCATACAAATGAACAATGAAATACGAAGATATGTAAGATTTCTTACCCAAGTAAATTGAAGAACAATGAAACCTTTTTTGAAATTAGAATCACAAGCTTGAATGATGAAGTTAATCCATAAGTGAATCTAAATCCCCAAATTTGAGTCTCAAAGTAAAACCCTAAAAACTCTCTCTAAAACCCTATGATATGAACAATGTTCTAAGAATAATGAAAAATCTCTCCATAAACTCCTCCTAAAACCCTAACATAAACTATTTATACTATTTACCAAAAGGTCCTTAAAATAACTAGAAAATCTAGTCGGCGCCTACTATGACTTCTAGCCACGGCTCGTAGGGTAAGCTATGAGCTGTGTTTGAGCTTTCGTGGTCAGTATTTAGCATTTTAGACTTTACTGCTATGATCCGCCTCTACAACTCATAGTCTGGTCTATGATTCATAGTGCCTTCTTGTAGTCCACTCTTGCAATTCTTTGTCCAATTTTAATTTAACACCCCACATTTTACATGTATTAATGCTTTGTAAATGAAACATGATATTGTTTGATCAAATTAGCGTCAATTTTTAAAAGTTCTTGAAACTCGTGTTAATGGGCGATTTGTGTGTCTAACGCTTAAGAGGGTCGAGTGTATACATGTTTTATGCTAAATTGAGAGAATCATTTCCCTAAACAAAGTGAAAGAATTAAGGTGCCTGTAGGACTTAATAAGTTAGTAGGTGAGTTACCTACTTGCTTAGTTTAAATGGAGACTAGGCCCAACATTGAAATTTGTCCAAGTCCGATTATGAGTAAAGTCCATGTTATGGGGGTAACTTTAGCCCATGTTTTAGCATCATAAATGGACCTTATTTTCTATCCAATAAGAATGTAAAAAGGGCCCAAGTATGTCACAACTCGACTATTTGGACCCAAAACTAATCAAGAAGAAAACTGGAAAATGGGCAGCCAAGGCTTATCAATTTTGAGACCCATTTAGGTCCAAGTGTAAGGATCAAGCTGCTGCATAACAAGTGTACTAACATGTGTTATTGTGTGGTAAAAAGTTCAAAAGAAAGTCCGCCAAAAGATTCCTTAAAAATAGCTCAAGAGCAGCCCTCAATACATTCTACTTGAAACAATTTTTCAGCTTTCCAAAAGACTCTCATCTTCTCTTTACTTCAGTTTATAAAGCAGCTACTGCAACCTTCTAGGGTTCTTGAAGGTAAATTAAATCTTGAAGGCAAAGGTAAATAATTATAGTTGTGTATTTAGTATGGTTTCTTCATGAAAAACAAGAACTATGCTAGTATACTGTGCTGGAAATCTGGACAACATGTGTCATAAGGATTGTTGTGAACTTTTCTTGTTATTTAAGAGGGTTTTCTCTTCTTGGTTGGTTGAATTATGAAGTAATACTTATGTTTATAACAATGTATAGTTTGTTATCATTTAATTAAGTTGCTTCACTACTTTTACAACCTGCAAATATGAATTATTGTATGACATCGTAATTGTACTCTTAGAAGAAACTTGGGAGCTGATAATTGTAATATGTTGTTCCACAACCTTCATTTATTTGGGGCCTATTTATAGACTATTTTAAGGCTAGTTTTATGAGTAGAAAATTTTGGATACAATTTGGGTAAAGTTAAAATATGTTTTGAGATTGTTGACATCAAAGTGTGGTGAAAAGATGTAACGTTATACCGGTTGTTTGTATGTGGTGAAGAATTGTTATGTGTTGTACCTTGTGGGCTGTTTTAAGACTGTTAAGCGTACTAGTAGACCTCTCCAGTAGAGTACAGGACATCCAGTAGCTGTTACCAAGCTCCAAATTATTTCAGAGCTTTGTGTGTGTCTAGAGCTTATATGTTTATATTGTGCAACTAATCAAGTGGGGCTTATCCCAACCCGTATAAGATACTTTCAATTATCTAGGGGCTTTGTAGACTATGTGAATTAAAGTACGGTTATGTCTCATACCTTAGACATTGTGGCCCCAACGGCCTAGTCGTATGCATTTTTTTTGGCTTATTATTATTGTTTATGCATAAAGGCATGTTGAATATAAAAACCCCTTATAATATGTATACAAAGCAAATAGATAAAGGTTGGTTGTCTCGGGCCTTATCGGCAACGGTTGCCAGTCCGCCTTAATGGAACTTGGGGTGTGACATTTAATCAATAGTGTTAATTGCCACAAGGACCCCTTATATGAATCATAGAGAGGACTATAACTCGTATCTTGAGCTCGCATGGCTGAACTTCAAATTCTCAGATTTTGGTTTTTGACACTATTAATTGCTACAATCATCACTACGACTCGTAGCTTGGTCTACGACTTGTAGTGCATCCCTTAGATCCTCAAAATTAACAAATATCGACAACTTTTCCTAAAACCAAGCCAACCTATATGTTATAGAAAAATAAACATAGAACAAAATAAAAACCATAAAAAGTCACGGTAAGAATAAACAAAATCCCATGTTTTAGGCATCATATTGTCACGACCCAAGCCTAGGACCTTAATGTGACATGGTAATGTGGAACCCAAAGAAACCCCAATCAAGCTCTCAACTTATTATTACACATCATTGGTCGGATAAGCATGTAAAAGACATAAAATATGAATAAGGGTCAAAGGAGATAAGGGATAGCTTGCTAAAATATCAACATCAAGGGACAAGACGTCATAGCTCATTTCATAAATACTCAACCTGTCCAACAAACACCTCTACATACATAGATAGAGTAGGAGCCAAGATAAAGTACTCAGGCTCACCCTCAGAGTCAAAATAGAACTTAAAATAGATTGTCTGAATAAGAAGAGAAAATGAAAGCATAGACCAAGGTCCCCGAAATAGAGGACTCACCAACTAGCTTAAAATAGCACCGACTAGCCACGTGAAGGAGGACGGTCAATTTGGGTTCTGGTTCCTAAATGATGATAATATGTAGGCAAAAGTATGTATTAGTATATTTGAATGTACTAAGTATGTGGGATGCAATGGAACAAGGAATAGACATCATAATCAAAATGTATAGCAATAGGCAATAAGCATATTATAGCAAGATGGCTTGTGGGATTAATGCTAGAGTAAAGCATACTTAAATAACTTTTGCTCATATAAGATATCATATGTGAAAAATAGACCAAGCTAGATTTCTAAGGTATAAACCCCTTGACGTTAGTGATGATGTTGCCCTATCACTTAGGTGCTGAAATACTAACACTTCACTAGATTATTGATAATGTTACCCTATTACCTTGGTGCAGAAGTACTAACCCTTCCCTCGATTGATAAGTACAAACCCCCCAACTTGGTTAATGGTGATGCCGCCCCATCACTAGGTGGAGAAGTACTATCCCTTCCCTCTGCTAATATGTGCAAACCCCCATCTCGGTTATCTAGGTTCTTAGACCCCCCGGATTGGGATGGTCTAATGCAATACTTTATGTAGAATTCATTATGAATATAAGCTCATTCATTATCATAATATCAACACATCATATCTCATGCTTTAGACTTTCATTTTCACAGGAAATCCTTGCCGGATATTTTATGAAAACTTGGGAGGTGTAATGGGGGTAAAAGAGTATGTAATTTTGATATGAAATCATGCAAGAAAATCTATAGTAAAACCATCAATCAACACATTTCAACACTCCCAAGACATCCCCATAAAAAACCCTCATCAAATACAACACTAGAACCAATAGTAAGAGCTCAAAACATGCTAAAACAACTATACTTTCATGAAATAAAATCACTATGCAGTAAATTTCTCAATATACAAGACCCAAATGTAAAATCAACGATAAATCATGTAATATTAGTAAAAAGGAGGCTTAAGCACCATGGATGAAATGACCCAACGGTTCAACACCACATACCTTAGCCTTGGAGAAGTTCTTGGTGAAGATTGAAGATGGAAGCTTGAATCTTGAAGAGTATCCTTAGTTCCTAATGAGGGTTTTGAGTCTTGAATTTTAGAGTGAAAATATGGTTAAGTGTTTTTGTGAGTGTTGGGAAATGTTTTGGGGATATGATGGTGAAATTTGGTAAAAACATGTTTGGGAAAACTTGGACCCAACACTTAGAAAAATTTGGACGAACTAAAATATACAGGCAGAAAAATACATCTGTGTGCATCGCGGAGAGGACGTGCACTGCTCTCTGCAAATCATCACTAAAAAATTATAATTGCTAAGTATTCTCTCTTAAATTAAGGTTAGACCCTTATTCACCTAAGTTTTGCCCCTTGATTACAAATATCAAGTCAAGTTTTTGAAATAACAAATAAATTTTGAGATATATGTAAATTAAAATTTCAGGCATTCCGTGGCACGTTTTGGGCACTTTTTGGGGTCGTTTTAATCTCTCCCCTTGGGAAGATTGGTCCACAAATGTAAAAGAGATGTACAATACAAGAGTGATCATAAACGAATCAGCCCCAACAAGAATGCAACATAACATGTAAAACACCATTTGTAAATTCTCAATATAAGTGTAAAATCATCATATGTTCACCAACTTAAACATGAATGCATACGAATGTCACAGGGGATGAGATGTAAGAATTGGAACCACATATGGGACTTAGGATTTGTACCTTAGGCTTGAGTGAAGTTGAAAAGATAAGGATACCACTTTTGCTTGTCCACTTCGGCCTCCCAAGTAGCAGTTTCAACATGTTGGTTCCTCCAAAGGACCTTAACGGATGCCACCTCTTTATTCCTCAGCCTCACTTGCCTATCCAACATTTGAATCATAACCTCCTTATAAGTTAAGTTATCCTCAACAACACCCACAATATCAAGAGGCACAATGGCATTATGATCACCAACAAATTTTCTAGACATAGAGACATGAAATACCAGATGAACCAAATTTATTTCACTAGGCAACTTTAACTCACAAGCTACCTTGCCAACCTCTTTATCACCTCATAAGGGCCAACATACCTTGGACACAATTTTCCTTTTTTACCAAATGGACCACACTTTTTATTGGAGAAACCTTCAAATAAACCTAATCACCCGCTTGGAATTCTACGTCTCTTCTTCTTACATCGGCATAGGATTTTTGATGACTTTGGGTTGTTCTCAATCTTTCCCTAATCATATTAACCTTATCAAGAGCCTCCATATCCAGATCCGATCCCAACAAAGCCACCTCTCCAACCTCAAACTAACCTACTGGTGATCTACATCATCTCCCATAAAGAGCCTCAAAAGGAACCATACCACTACTAGACTTATAGCTATTATTGTAGGCAAACTCAATCAATGAAATATGATCATCCTAACTTCCTTTATGCTCCAAGACACAAGCCCTAAGCTTATCCTCAAGGGTTGAATTGTCATTTTGATTGGCCATCCGTTTAAGGGTGGAGGGGCATACTAAGGTGAACTTTGGTACTATGACCCCTTTGAAAAGACCTCCAAAAGTGTGAAGTGACTTGTGCACCCCGATCTGATAGGATGGATAAAGGAACCACATGCAACCTTACTAACATATAGATGTACAACATTGCATACCCTTCAGCCCCGTATGCATTCTTGACCAGTAGAAAGTGAGCCTATTTCATCATCCTATCAACCACCACCCATATGAAATCAATATATTTTCCAGTCTTGGGTAACCCAACTACAAATCTATATTAATCACCTCCCACTTTCAAGTAGGAATCTCTATGTCTTAGGTTAGGAAACCCGGACTTTGATGTTCGGCTTTGACTTATTGACAACTATGGTAATCGAAAATAAATTTAGCATGTCCATCTTCATGCCTCTGTACCAATACACATCACTCAAGTCTCTTTATATTTTAATGAAACTGGGGTGGATAGAATAAGAAGAACTATGGCCCTTATCAAAAATTCTCTCCATTAAACTATCAACACATGACACACACAACCTACCTTGGTATGTAAGAGCACCATCTCCCCCTTAGGAGAAAACCTTTATTTTTTCCTCTTTCACCAAGGCCTTCAAATAAAACAAGGAGGAGCCTAGATCTTGTTTTCTATTACCTCGTCAACCAAAAAAGATTTAGAAATATCAAGAACAACCATACCATTACCCACATTTTCCAACCTCACCCCTAATCTAGCCAATCGATACACCTCTATAGCCATCTACCTATCACCACCATCCATATTTGCTAGGATACTGATAGACACCCAACTCAAAGCATCCACCACAACATTTACCTTACCTCGATGGCAATACACACTCATGTCATAGTCTTTAAGAAGTTCTAGCCACCTTCATTATCTCAAGTTGAGATCTTTTTGTGTGAAGACATATTGAATGCTCTTATGATCGATGAAGACATCAATATACACCTCATATAAATAATGATGCTAAATCTTTAATGCAAACACCACGGCAGCCAATTCAAGATCATGGATAGGGTAGTTCTTTTTATGCACTTTGAGTTGCCTAGAAGCATAGGCTATGACCTTACCATTTTACATTAGCACATAACCCAAATTAACTCTAGATGCATCACAATATACAACAAAACCTTCAAGGTCATCAGGTAGTGATAATACAGGAGCGGGCACAAGTCTATCTTCCAATGTTTGGAAGCTCTTCTCATATTCATTAGTCCACACAAACTTAACCTTCTTTTGAGTCATTGTTGTAATAGGGAAAGCAATGGAGGATAACCCATTCACAAACCTTCTATAGTAACCTATAAGGCCCAAGAAATTTCTAACATCCAATGGGGTCAATGGTCTAGGCCAATCCCTAATTACATCGGTCTTATTAGGATCCAACTTAATACTATCTCCCGACACCACATGACCCAAGAATGCAACCTCCTTCACCCAAAATTCACACTTTTCATATTTAGCATACAATCTCTCCTTCCTCAATCTTTAGAACACAACCCTTAAATGACCCATTCCTCCTCCCTACTATTTGAATAGATCAAAATATCATTAATGAAGACCACAACAAAGGAATCAAGGTAGGGTTTGAAGACCCTATTCATTAGGTCTATCAAGATGGACGGTGCATTAGTCAACCCAAAGAACATCACCATAAATTCATAGTGCCCATATCTAGTCCGAAAGGCCATCTAGGGAATATCACAATCCCTTACCCTCACTTGATGTGTCACACCCCGATTCTTGTTAGGGCGGACAAGCACCCATTGCAGATAAGGCTCAGGAAAACCAACCTATATCTATGAACTTTTTGGACATATTATAAGGGATTTCTATCTTTATTGTACCTTTAAGAAAGTAAATGCTAATAACAAGTCAAAAGAAAATGCATATGGCTAGGTCGTTGGGGCCACGGTGTCTAAGGTCCGAGACATGACCAATACTTTTAATTTACATAGTCTACAAAGACTCTAGATAAGGAAAAGTATCTAATAAGGGTTGAGATAGGCCCCGCCTCAACTACTGTACAATATAAACATATAAGCTCTATACACACACAAAGATACGGAGCAATCTGGAGCTTGGTAACAAAAGTTAGATATCCTGCACTCTACTGGGAAAATCTACTAACACCTGTACCTGCAGCTTGAAATATAGGTCTCTCATAAGGGACATTAGTATTAGATAATATACTGAATATATAAAGAAGGAAATATTGTATATGAAATAACAACTCAAATGTTACTATGCACTGGTGTAGGATGAGAGACCACCTTTAATTATACTTTGGAATCATGTACTTTATGTTCTTTATATTACTTTATCTTTACTGTATAATCTATGCACAGCTGTAATACAAATCACCAACTGATCAGTTGTAAAATTGTATCGAAATTGTCCCTATCTAGGTTTTTCCTTAACCCCTTGGGCTATCACCCGTGATAGGATCATCTCTGGCTAGGTGATTCTTCCACTCCTCGGGCTACCACCCATCAATAAATAATATACTTTATCATTCAATTACCTTTGAGATGATTCTTTTGGTGGTCATAAGATTAGAGCTATAGGACTATAGATGTAGCATGTAACATGCAAATAATCATACAAGATAATATGATAAGGAAAAGAGTATGTTACATAAATAATGAGATGCGTATGAAATGAAATAACTCGTGAACTTTATTTAGCAACAAGAACTCATGTAACTTGGTATCCATGTGTATATGCAGATTTGAAGGTGATTATATATGGCAACATGTCAACATATGAAAGAGCAGAGACATGGTTAATAGTTTTGTCAGAGTTGGTAATGCCTTTATGCACCAAGGAGGAATCTATGTTTCATGCCAAATGATACGAAATCAAGTAGCCTTACATACCTCATTATATGACCTTGTTACTACCTTAGAATGGCTGAGTATTCCCTTAAATATTTATCTATAGTATATTAGGCAATGATACTAGGATTAGTAGTGATGAAACACTTCTTAGCAGCCCAATACCATAAAAACTAATCTCCGAACAGCAAATGTTCAATTAGCGACGCGAAGACATTTCTTCACCCTTTTCACTTATAATAGTATTTTCTAACAACCATTATTATGTACATGTCATGTATATCTTATTTCATACCCTTAATAGTCTTACAACAGTCCACAAGACACAACACATAATAATTCTTCACAACATACAAACAACCTATGCAACGTTACATCCTTTCTCCATGCTTCGCCATCAAAAATCTCGAGTCTATTTTAACTTTACCTAAATTGTTCCCAATGTTTTTATCACATAAACGCAGTCTTACAATAGTTGACAAATAGTCCCAAAACAAAGGATGGTCGTGGAACAACATATTACAACTATCAACTCACAAATTTTATTTAAGAGTACAATTACAATGTCGTACAACAATTCATCTTTGCAGGCTGTAAAAGTAGTGCAGCATCTTAATTACATGACTAACAAACTATACCTTGTTAATAACATAAGTCTTACTTCATAATTTAGCCAACCCAAAAGTGAAAAGCCTCTTGAACAGTATGAAAAATTCACAACAATCCTTAGGACACAAGCTATCCAGAATTTCCAGCACAACATACTAGCATATACTTCTTGTTTTTCATGAAGAAACCATAATAAACATACAACTATGATTATATTCCTTTGCCTTCAAGATTATGGTTTCCTTCAAGAAACTTAGAAGCTTGCAATAGCTACTTGGTAAAGTTAAATAAAGAAAAGATAAGAGTCTTTTGAAAAACTTAAAACTTGTTTCAATTGGAAATGACTAAAGGGCTGCTTTTGAGCCATTTTTAAAGACTTGTTTGAACAAATTTCTCTTGAAATTTTGCCCACACATGAATACCTATTAATACACTTGTTATACAGCAGCTTGTCCCTCATAATTGGTCCTAAATGGGTCTCAAATTTGATGGACCTTGGCTGTCCATTTTCCAGCTTTCTTCTTAATTAGTTTTAGGCCCAAATAGTCAAGTGGGTTGTGTTACAGTTGGGCCGTTTTCACATTCTTCTTGGACTGAAAATAAGGTCAATTCATGATGCTAAAACATTGGCTAAATTTACCTTTTAATATGAACTTTATTCATAATCAGACTTGGACAAATTTCGACGTCAGGCCTCGTCTCCGTTTAGCTAGCAATTTTAAGCTAAGCAAGTAAGTGACTCACCTACTAGATTCTTAACTCATACAAGAACCTTAATTTTCAAACTTTGTTTAGGGCTGTGATCTCCTCAATTTGACATAAAACATCTATCCACTCGACCCTCTTAAGCTTTAGATGCACATATCGCCTATTAACACGAGATCCAAATACTTTTAACAATTGGCGCTAATTTGACCAAACCATATCATGTTTTATTTTCATAATACTAGCATTATAAGATATGGGGTGTTATATTCTCCCCCCTAGGAACATTCGTCCTCAAGTGTTAGCACAATGGGAAAGCTTAACCATGTTAAAACCATTATTTAAACAAACTTTTGACAATACACTAAGTATTCAATTACACATACCTATTAGTGCCCAAATTCTATATGTTAGACTTCCTCTTTAGCTTCAAATAAGTAAGGGTATTTTGATTTTATCACATCCTCGGCCTCCTATGTTATTTCTTCTGCTTACTGGTTTCTCCAAAGTACCTTCGCTGAAGCTATTTCTTTATTTCTTAGCTTCTTAACTTGACGATCTAGAATAGAAATAGGTACCTCTTCATAGGTGAGATCTTCTGTAATATGCATATCCTCAAGAGGAGTGATACGGGATGGGTCACCTGTGCATTTTCCAAGCATTGAGACATGAAAAACTGGATGAACCATTGAAAGCTCTTGGTGTAGCTCTAGTTCATATGCAACTTGCTTGAACTTCTTAATAATTTTATATGGTCAATGAAACGTGGGCCCAGTTTTCCTTTCTTACCAAACCTCATAACCCCTTTCATTAGAGACACCTTTAAAAATACCCAATCCCCTATTGAGAATTCCAATCCTCTCTTCTAGCATCCGCATATGATTTGTGATGATTTTGGGCTGTTTCTAGCTGCTACTGTATAACCTTAACTTTTTCTAGGGCTTGTTGTAATAGATTTAGCCCAAGAAAGGTGGTTTCACCCACTTCAAACCATCCAAATTAGTAACCAATACTCCCTTCCATACAAAGCTTCATAAGATGCCATCTTTATACTTGAGTGGTAGCTATTATTATAAGCAAATTCGGTAAGTGGCAAGTGGTCCACCTAACTAACTTTAAAGTCAAATGCACAAGCTTGCAACATATATTCAAGTGTCTAAATGGTTCATTCTGCTTGACCATATGTTTGAAGGTGGAATGTTGTACTCAAATTCACTTATGTCCCTAAACTCCTTTGGAAGGACTTCTAAAACATTGCAGTGAATTGAGCTCCTCAGCCAGATATAATGGAGATTTGGACTCCATGCAGCCTGACTATCTCTTTAAGGTATAGGTTGGTATACTCTTAAGCTGTTTAATCACTCCTAATAGGTAAGAAGTGAGCTGACTTTGTGAGTCTGTCAACTATTACCCATATGGAGTCAAACTTCTGAAATAAATGAGGAAAACCGGTAAAAAAAATCTATGTTGATCATATCCTACTTCCATGTGGGAAGCTCTATGCATTGCATATAACCTCCTGGCTTTTGGTGTTCTACTTTCACTTGCTGAAAATTTGGAAGTTGAGCCCACAAATTCTGCAAGGTCCTTTTTCATGCCTCCCCACTAAAACATTCCCGTTAGGTCATGGTACATCTTAGTTGATCCTGGATGGATGGACTATCGAGAATGATGGGCTTCTTCCATTATCCTCTTCCTTAGTCCATTAATATCAGACACATATAATCTATTATGATAGTAAAGTACTTCATTTTGTGTAAGGTGAAAGCCCTTTATTGTACCCTCTCACCTTTTCCTTAAGTCATTGTAAAATAGGATCCTCAAATTATTTTGCTTTCCCCTCCGTTACTAATGAAGACACTGCTTTATTATGTATAATAACCCATAATAACCCCTTTCTTTGGAGTTTCAAGAAGGCAAACTCCCAAACTAGCTAGTTGCCATAGATCATTAGCTATGGCTTGACTTACCATAGCCTGTTCACCTGTATTCATAGTTGCCTTATGACTCAGATCAGTTACGACATTTACCTTCCCCGGATGGTATAGTATATCAATATCATAATCCTTTATTAGCTCCAGCCATCTCTGTTGTCTTAAGTTTAGGTCTTTCTGCTTAAAGATGTATTGCAGTCTCTTGTGATCAGCATATATGTCAACTTTAACCCCATACAAATAGTGGCACCATATTTTCAAAGCAAACACAATTGCTGCTAGCTCAAGATAATGTGTTAGGTAATTTTTCTCATGTGGTTGTAGTTGTCTAGATACATAATCAATTACCCTACCATGCTGTGTTAGTATCCACCCTAAGCCAACACTTGAAGCAACACAATACACTAAATACCCCTCAGATCCTTCTAGAAGCACTAGCACAGGTGCAGAATTTAGCTTATTTTTAAGTTCCTGGAAGCTCCTTTCATATGCATCATTCTATTGGAAATCGGTTGCTTTATGTGTCAACTTTGTCAAGGGTGCAGAAATAGAAACAAAAACATCAACAAACCTCCTGTAATAACCTGCCAAACCTAAGAAGCTTCAAATTTTCATAGGTATCATTGGTCTTGGCCAATCTCTCACAACATTTATCTTTTGTGAATCAACCCTTGTTCCTTCTTTAGATATAATATAACCCAAGAATACTACTGATTTTATCCAAAATTCACATTTAGAAAACTTGGTATACAACTGTCGATCACAAAGAACCTGCAACACTTGTCGTAAGTGCTTTGCATAGTCCTCTTCGGATCTTGAGTATACCAAAATGTCATCTATAAATACTATAACAAATGCATCCAAGAATAACTTGAATACATTATTCATTAAATCCATAAAAACTGCAGGTGCATTCGTTAGCCCAAATGACATAACAAGAAATTCAAAGTGACCATAGCATGTTCTGAAAGTAGTTATAGTTATACCTACCTCCTTCACCCTCACTTGGTGATACCCCGATCACAAATCAATTATTGAAAAGCATTTGGCTCCCTGTAACTGATCAAATAAGTCATTAATCCTAGAGAGGGTGTATTTATTCTTAATTGTCACCCTATTCAATTATCGATAGTCGATACATATTCTTAAGGTGCCATCCTTTTTGCATACAAATAATACTGGTGCACCCTAGGGGGACATACTAGGTTTTATAAAACCCTTTTCCAATAGGTCTTTTACCTACTTTTTTTAATTCACACAATTTTTCCAGGGATATTCTATATAGAGGGATAGAAATAGGTTGGGTGCCTGGAAGCAAGTCAATACCAAAATCTACCTCTCATTCTGGAGGTAAGCCTGGAAGATCTTCAAGGAACATATTAACAAATTCATTTACTAATGGAATGGATTAAAGAGTTGGCGATTCTGCCTCTACATCCCTTTCTCTAACTAAATGACATATTTACCCCTTAGATATTATCTTCCTGGCCTTAAAATAAGAGATAAACTTACCCTTTGGCGCCCCAATATTGCCTTCCAATTCAAGAACTACCTCACTTGGAAAGTGGAAGTACACTCTCTTAGTTCGGCAATCTACGGTGGCATAGCAAGTGCTACCCAATCCATGCCTATTATAACATCAAACTCCACTATTTATAGCTCAATAAGGTCAGTCAATATGTCATGATCACAAGCAGTTACTACACAATCATAATAAATCCTTCTAGCCATAATAAATTCACCGGTTAGCGTAGACACTTTAAATGTTTTTTCAATAGTTTGGGTGTTCTCTTAAGCTTCCCAGCAACTAGTGGAGTGATGTATGATAGAGTAGAACCAGGATAAATTAATGTATATACATTATGTGAATAGATAGACAATGTACCTATGACCACATCAGGTGAAGCTTCCAAATTTGCCGACTCCCCAGAGCATAAGTATGATTCTGGACTCCGCTAGAGCTAGCTGCCCCTCTAACACCTCAACCACAACCCATAAGTGCTTGTTGACCCCTACCTATTGGATGAATAGATGATGATGATGCAACAACTAACCCAGTAGATTATGTTATATCTCCAATGCGCTTCCTCAGGTAATCTATTATCATATGCCCTGGCGCACCACACCAATAACAAGTGTTTGTCCCAACACAACATGTACCCGGATGACTTCTTTCTCACTATTCACAAGGTTGCCTAGGAGTCATTGGCTAGCCTACCAAATATCCTATTGTCCATGTACCTTTTCCCTCACCTTATTGATCAAACTAATTACTTCTAGACCCTTGAAGTTATGGTGGAGTACTGGCTGCAAAATAGAAGGATGATGGCCTAGGCGGTCTATTAGAAAATCGAGGCATAAGCTCTCCTTGGGATGGTGTAAACTTCCTTGAAGATCTAGCCCTCTTAGACTGCGCCCTTTCTAACTTTTGTGTCCTTTTCCTTTCCCTCTGATCCTCTAATTTCTGTGCAAAAGCTTGCATCTTCGCTATGTCCATGTCCTTATTCAAGGAAGCAATGATGCAGTATGTGACTAGATATGTATCCAATCTTTCCACATATCGATGAACTCTATCTGCCATAGTAGGGACTACATTAGGAGCATACCTGGACAGGGAATTAAATTGGCTATTATACTACCTCACGCTCATATTATCTTAGTGGAGGTTCAAGAACTGATCTGTACGGGCCTCATGAATCTCTAATGGCAAGTAATGGTCAAGAAATGCCTCTTTGAACTCCTTCCAAGTGGTTGGGGGAGCATCTATACCTTTAGATTGCTTCCAAGCTTCATGCCATAATATAGCAATACCCTTCAACCTATATGTCACTAACTCTACAACTTATGTACCACTCACATGCATAACATCTAAAGTGCACTGAATCTGATCAATAAAGTCTTGGGGATCTTCATTAGGATCAGACCTAGTGAATCCTGGAGGGTCCAAATTAAGGAAGTCATGTATCCTTGTGCCAGCTGCCCTATTTGCACCACCTGCACCTATAACTGGACCTTCCTATCTTTAGCCTTGGCCAGCAACTATACTAGTCAATAGTTGGAATGCATTTCTCAGATCCTGTACTGTAGCATTAATAGGTGGTTCTGGGATAATTTCACTAATTTCGGGTTTATCAGGGGCTGGAGGGGTTAGAGTTGCTTGTGATAGAGACTAATCTTGAGCCTAATTTTGTTGTCTCACATGACTGGATATACCAGCCACCACTTCTACTGCCTTTCCTCTACCTTTGTTCTTCCTAGTTTCTGGCATACTTGCTCGCTATACAAAATAATTCAGGAGTTAGACATAATTCACCTATTACACTTAGATCTATGGCACGATCTAAAGAATCAAAAGAAAGTAACCCCTCCTAAATGATACATAGCCTCCTTCTTATAAATGTGGTGCACAACATATCGATAAACAAGACTCTACATAGACACGGCTTTGTAGACTCCTTAGGATGACCTGCCCTGATACCACTTCTATCACGCCTCGAGTCCCGTTAGGGCAGACTGGCACCCATTGTCGATAAGGCTCGGGAGAACCAACTTATATCTATGAAATTTTTAGACATATTATAAGGGATTTCTTTCTTCATTATGCCTTTAAGAAAGTAAATGATAATAACAAGCCAAAAGAAAATGCATATGGCTAGGCTATTGGGGCCACAATTTCTAAGGTACGAGAAATGACCATACTTTTAATTTACATAGTCTATAAAGCCTCTAGATAAGGAAAAGTGTCTCTTAAGGGTTGGGATATGCCCTGCCTAGACTACTATACAATATAAACATATAAGTTCTCGATACACACAAAGCTGCAGAGCAACTTGGAACTTGGTAACAGCAGTTAGATATCCTGTACTCTACTGGGGAAATCTACTAGCACCTGTACTAGCTGCATGAAATGCTAGTCCCTAGTAAGGGACGTCAGTATGAGATAATGTACTAAATATGTAAGACATAAAATATTAGACATGAAGTAATAGCTCAAATAATAATATGCACTGGTGTAGGAGGAGAGACCACCTTTGGTTATACTTTAGAATCAATGTACTGTATGTTCTTTATATTACTTACATTTACTGCATAATCTGTGCATAGCTATAATACAAATAACCAATTGATCAGTGCTAAAATTGTATTGGGATCGTCCCTGGCTAGGTTCTTCCTTAACCCCTCAGACTAGCACCCGTGATAGGATCCTCCCTGGCTAGGGATTCTTCCACCCCTTGGTCTACCACCCATCAATGACCAATATAATCAATTACCTTTAAGATAATTCTTTTGCTGTTCATAATATTAGAGCTGTAGGATTGTAGATGTAGCATGTGATATGTAAATAATCATACAAGATAATATGACAACGAAAAGAGTATGTTACATAAATAATGAGATGCGTATAAAATGAAACAACTCGTGAACTTTATTTAGCAACAAGAAATCATGTAACTAGGTATCCATGTGTATATGTATATTTAAAGGTGATTATATATGGTAGCATGTGAACATATGAAAGAGTGGAGACATGGTTAATAGTTGTGTCGAAGTTGGTAATTCCTTTATGTACCAAGGAGGGATCTATGTTTCATGCCAAAAGATACAAAAACAAATAGCCTTACATACCTCGTTATATGACCTCGTTACTACTTTGGAGTGGCAGAGTTTTCCCTTAAATATTTATCTATAGTATATTAGGAAATAAGACTAGTATTAGCAGTGATGAAACAGTTCTTAGTATTCTAATACTATAAAAACTAATATCCAGGCAGCAAACGTTTAATTAGCGATGTGAAGATATTTCTTTACCCTTTTCAATTATAATAGTATTTTCTAATGACCATTCTTATGTACATGTCATGTAAATCTTACTTCAGACCCTTAACAGCCTTATAATAGCCTACAAGACATAACACATAATAATTCTTCACAATATACAAACAAGCAGCACAATATTCCTTTCTCCACACTTCGACGTCAACAATCCCGAATCTATTTTAACTTTACCTAAACTGCTTCCAACATTTTTATCATATAAACCTAGTATTACAATAGTCCACAAATAGTCCCAAAACTGGGGGTGGTCATGGAACAACATATTACAACTATCAACTCACAAATTTCTTTTAAGAGTATAATTACGATGTCATACAACAATTCATCTTTATAGGCTGTAAAAGTAGTGCAGCAGCTTAATAACATGACTAAAAAACTATAACTTGTTAACAACATAAGTCTTACTTCATAATTCAGCCAACCAAGAAGAGAAACGCCTCTTGAACAACATGAAAAATTCACAATAATCCTGAGGACACAAGTTGTCCAGAATCTCCAACACAACATACTAATATATACTTCTTGTTTTTCATGAAAAAACCATACTAAATATACAACTATGATTACTTACCTTTGCCTTAAAGATTGTGGTTTCCTTCAAGAACATTAGAAGGTTGCAATAGCTGCTTGATAAAGTGAAATAAAGAGAAGATAAGATTCTTTTGAAAAAGTGAAAACTTGTTTGAAAAACTGAAAACATGTTTCCATTGGAAATGACTAGAGGGCTGTTTTTTGAGCCATTTTTAATGACTTCTTTGAATGACTTTCTCTTGACATTTTACACATACATGAACACCTGTTAGTACACTTGTTACGCAGCATCTTGTCCCTCATAATTGGGCTTAAATGTGTCTCAAATTTGATGGACCTTGGCTGCCTATTTTTCAGCTTTCCTCTTAATTAGTTTTAGTCCCAAATAGTCAAGTGGGTTGTGAACACTTGGGCCCTTTTTACATTATTTTTGGACTGAAAATAAGGTCCATGTATGATGCTAAAATATGGGCTAAATTTACCCCTTTAACATGAACTTTATTCATAATCGGACCTGGATAAATTTCAACATCGGGCCTTATCTCCATTTAGCTAGCAATGTTATGCTAAGCAATTAGGTGACTCACCTACTAGATTATTAAGTCATATAAGAACCTTTATTCTCTCACTTTGTTTAGGGTTGTGATCTCCTCAATTTAACACAAAACATATATAAACTCGACCCTCTTAAGCGTTAGACCCACATATCGGCCATTAACACAAGATCCAAACACTTTTAAGAATTGGCGCTAATTTGACCAAACCATATCATGTTCTATTTGCATAATACTAGCATTTTAAGATGTGGGGTGTTACATGATGGAACCCCGAATGAAGATCCATCTTAGAGAAAAGCTAGCCCCTTGCAATTGGTTAAAAAAGTCATCAATTATTGGGAGAGGATATCTATTATTTATAGTGACCCTATTGAGTTACCAATAGTCAATGCATATTCAATCTTACCCATCTTTCTTCTTTAGAAACAATACCAGTGCACCCCAAGGTGATTGACTAGCTCTAATAAATCCCTTCTCCAACAAATCTTTCAATTGTTCCTTTAACTCCTTCAACTCTGCTGTTGCCACATGGTATGAAGGAATGGAGATAGGTTGAGTGTTGGGAAGGAGATCTATGCCAAAATCTATCTTCCTTTTGGGAGGAACACCTAGAATATCATTTGGGAAGACATGAAGAAATTCCTTTACAACCAAGACCGACTCAATGGAAGGGACTTTTGGACTCCACATCTTTGACCCTCACAAGATGATACACACACCCCTTGGAAATCAATCTATGGGCTTTAATACATGAGATAAACCTACCCTTTACCACCACATGATGACATTTCCACTCAAGGATGGTTTCAATTCAAAATTGAAACTTAACCCTATGGGTTCCACAATCAATAGAAGCACAGTATGCATGCATCCACTCCATACCAAGAATAACATCAAAATCAACCATATCTAATTCAACAAGATAACAAAATCTGATTTTATGTGAGGTGTAAATTAGATAATTTCGATATACTCTCCTAGCAATAATAGATACACCAATAGGATTAGAAACCTCATATGACTCATGCAACAACTCTGACTTAATTAGAACTTTTTACCAACAAAGTGGGTAACAAAGAAAAGGGTGGCACCCGAATCAATCAAATTATATACATCAAGATCAAAGATTTTCAACATACTGGTAACAATATTGGGGGCCTCACCAACTCCTTGTCTCCTATATAGAGCATAAAACCGATTGTGCCTTCGGGTACCACCTTGAGGACCACCTCTACCCAATGGAACCACATTAGAACCCCAGACCTTCCCATGATTTCTTAGACAATCTACTTTCTTGTGATCAAGCTCTCCACAACCAAAGAATGCATTAGAACCCTTCAAAGATGGGCCATTATGACTTTTCCCACATCTAGGACACATATCATAAGGAGTCATACCACCAATACTTTGAGGCCTAGGGAAGTCACTCGCAAACTCCCCATTAGTAGCATGAGGAGGTCTTTTGCCTTGATGAAATCTAACACCTTTTTGGAACTTAGCCTCAAAACGGGCCCTCTTCGCCTTATGGCCCCTCCTCATTCTTAACTTTTCTTCTTCCATTTGCTTGGGATATATCATCAACCGAGATAAGTCCATGTCACCAATAAGCAAGGCAGACTAGCATTCTTCACTCACTAAGTTGGAGACCCCCATCACAATTTTATTCATCCTTGATTCAGGATCAGCCACCAGGTGAGTAGCATACTTTGAGATTTGATTAAATTTGAGGGCGTACTCCCTCACACTTATAGCACCAAGTTTTAAGTTCAAAAACTCTTGCGAGGGAAGAACCGATTATGGAAGGCTAATTTAAATTCCTCCCAAAGCACCACATAACCATTACCCTTATCACCCTTCCATTGATCATTCCAAATTTGGGCTACCCCCTTGAGTTGGTATACCGCCAACTCTACTTTTTCATTTGGGCCAACACCCATGATATTCAAGATTTTGTAGACCTCATCAATAACTTTTGTGGATTTTCATACACCTTTGACCCATGGAAATCAAAGGATTTATCCTCATGAAGTCTCTTACCCTAGTTCAAAGGGTAGTAGCATGAGGGGCTTAGGCCCCTTGTTAGACTTGGTTGGCCACCACTTGTGCAAGCATAGTAAGAGCATCCCAGAGCTCACCATTGGTAGGTTGCTCCTCAGGAGTTTGGGTCAGTATTCTTCTAGTGTTTAGCACGATCTAGCATAGCAAAGAACAATTGTTAGGGGGAAAATACTTACCACAACTCTATAGCACGACTTAGAACATGAAAAAGGAAAACATTTCCTAAAATGCCTCATAGACTCCTATTCATGGTCGTAAAGCGTTTCACAACCATGAATATGACTTTAATCAATGTAGTTTATTGGACTCCGAGGATCTATAAACCTAAGGCTCTGATAACAAGTTTTTCACGACGTAAGCCTATATCGTAGATGTGACACAGTGAATGGGGAACCCGCAGGAACCCCAATCAAGCCTCTCAAATTATCATTACACATTATTGGTCGCGAAAGCATGTAAAAGACATAAATAAGAATAAGGGGAGAAAGGGCTAAGAAAGAGCATGCAAAAGTATCAACATCAAGAGAGAAGATGTCATAGCTCATACCATAAATACTCAACTTATCCAACAAATACCTCTACATACATAGATAGAGCGAGGCCAAGATACAATAATCAGGATCAACCTTATAGTTAAAATAGAACATAAAATAGATTGTCTCAAGACAAAGAAAAAATGAAAGCATAGACCAAGGTCCCAGAAATGGAGGACTCACCAACTAGATTGAAATAACACCGACTAGCCACATGGTGAAGGATGGTCAACTTGGGTTTCGGTTCCTACATAGTGATATCATGTAGACAATAGTATGTATAAGTACGTTTGAATGTACTAAGTTTGTGGGATGCAATGCAATAAGGAATAGATGTCATAATTGAAATTCATAACAATAGGCAATAAGCATATTATAGCAAGATGACATGTAGGATTAATGCTATAGTAAAGAATGCTTAAATAACTTATGCTCATATAAGAAATAATATGTGAAGATTAGACCAAGCTAGATCTCCAAGGTATAAACCCCTTGACGTTAGTGATGATGTCACCCCATCACTTAGGTGGTGAAGTACTAACCCTCCACTCGATTGGTAATAATGCCACCCCATCACCTAGGTGGAGAAGTACTATCTTGTCCCTCAGCTAATGAATACAAACCCCCAACTCAATTAGTGATGATGTCGCCCCATCACTAGGTGGATAAGTACTAACCCTTCCCTTAGTTAATGTGTATGAACCCCCATCTCGGTTATACAGGTTCTTAGACCTCCCTCCCTCCGAGATTAGGCATAGTCTAATGCAACATTTTATATAGAATTCATCATGAATATAAGCTCATTTCATTGTCATAACATTAATTGTATCATATCTCATACTTTGGACTTTCTTTTCCACAAGAAACGTTAGCCTGACAATTTATCAAACACTTGGGGGGTGTAATGGGGGTAAAAGACCATGCAATTCAGAGATGAAATCATGCAAGAAAATCTATAGTAAGACTAACATTCAAACCTTTGCAACACTCCCAAGATATCTACATCAAAACCCCTCATCAAATCCGACATTAGATCCAAGATTTAGATCTCAAAACATGCTAAAAAAACCATACCTTCATGAACTAAAATCAATGTACAGTAAAATTCTCAACATACAAGACCTTCATGTAAAATCAACTTTAGATCATGCAATATTAGTAAAAAGGAGGCTTAGGCACCATGGGTGAAAGGACCCAATGGTTCAACACCACATACCTTAGCCTTGGAAAAGTTCTTAGTGATGATTGAAGATGAAGGCTTGATGCTTGAAGAGAATCCTTAGTTCTGGATGAGGGTTTTCAGTCTTGAATTTTGGAGTGAAAATATGGCTAAGTATTTTTGTGAGTTTTGGAAAATGTTTTGGGAGATATGAGGGTGAAATTTGGCTAAGTATGGATAAAATACGTTTGGAAAAACTTGGGCCCAACATATAGACAAATTTTGATGAACTTTAAAAAGACAGGCAGAAAAATACACCAGTGCGCATTGTGGAGAGGACGCGCACTACTTTCTGGAAATCGTCACAAAAAAAATTATAATTGCTAATTTTTCGCTCTTAAATTGGGGTTAGACTCTTTTTCACCTAATTTTAAACCCCAAATCACAAATATGAAGTCGAATTTTTGAAATAAAGAATGGATTTTGAGATATATAGAAATTAATATTTTGGGCATTTTGAGGCACATTTTTAGGCACTTTTTGGGGTCGTTTTACAAATGTATTGTATTTTAGCAGCATATCAACACCCTTAGCTTAGAATTGTCTCTTGTACTCAGGGGATGACTCAATCTAAATAGATAACAAGCAATACATAATAATCAACCTATTGGCATATACCACACTCAATTTCATTTGAGGTACCCAAAATAGCTATTTTTAAAACATGGCCATGTAGCTACTAAGAAAACCACAACATATTGATACATTTGACAATCCAACTACGACAAGTTAAGGGTTATCAACAATCCATATCCATTGGACAAGTCAACTGCTAACCATGCAGTACAAATGCCCTCACAGAAAGTAGTCCCTTTTCTTTAACACTCAAAGTGCTTTCAAAAGTTACTCATGGGACTGTGCAAGCATACTCACTCTTACAAAATTAGGTTCATGCATGGTAACCAATATGATAGGCTTACCCATAGACTCATATACTCCGATTATTGACTAATTGGATTAAGATCACTTTAGGACTTCATAGGTTTGTAACGCAGGCTCATGGGGCTTTGGTATGATATTTTGGACAATTAGTGATTAAGGGCCAACCTTCAACCACACATTTCAATACTTTCACCTTAAAAACTCAACCATCACATTTCAATACTTTCACCTTAAAAACTCAACCACTCTCAACTTGTTCTCCCTTATTCTTTATTTTTAAGCTTTTCTGGGTACTTTCCCATTATTTTCAGCTTGTGCCTTGTTTTAAAAATCATTTTGCTTTTTCAACTCATACTAAGGCATCTTTTTCTCCTTTTCTCTTGCCCGGTATATGACTTTCTACTATTTCTTTTATTCCCAAGTCAACACCTTATTTTTACTATTATACCCCAGCATAGGCCATCCTCAACTTAGGCTTTTAGCCTTAGTTGAAGTACACAATATCCAATCCCCAAACCAAGGCCACTTTTGGTAGCCACCCTCAATTTAGGCTTTTTCCCTCAATCAAGGTTCATAATGTTTAAGGATAGACTAGGGCCAATATCAAGGAATTTCACTAGATAAGGTTAGGCAAATAGCTAAGTAATAAGAAAGAAAATGGTACATATAAGGCTCAAATAATTGGAACAAGGGATAAACGTTTTCATTTGGTGGTTATTTTGGAAATAATGGACTAAATCAAAGAATTAGGGCCTAAGATCCCTTCCTAATCCAGCAATCTCCAGTCCAATTCAAAGTAACAGGGCAAGTTCTGAATCAGGACACAATGCATGAACACAACAAAATTATCTTACACATGTCATTACATAAATAGCCAACAAAGACTCATAGATCATGCTTCAAGCATATATTGCCTTCACTTAGTGAAAACAAACATTGTCAAACCATTCAAACATCCATGATTACAAAATAATTACTAATCAACAAAAATTTTCAAAGGTACAAATTTTTCCAAAATTCTTCAGAAACCATCAAAATAATGTACATACCAAAAGTTTAATTGCAATATACTATGTAGAACATCTAAAACATGTCGGTTCAATAGAAAATTAAATTTCACAATGCAAAAGAACACAAGCAAGGAAACCTCGGATCAAAAACTTGGATAGCTATGGACTACAGGCTACTCAGACTTCACCCTAAACCTTAGCTACCCAGAACCCACCAAAATAAAATACTTTGTCCTTAAATGTACAAGGCAAAACAAAATAAGAACAGGGGATCATACCTTGAATTGCCTCCCAAGCAGCGCCTGATTTGTTGTTGCGGCTTGAGTGGATGGTGAGCTTCCTTATATCTCTTCAAGGTCCCACTCTTCCATTGTTTTAATCTCCTCCGTGTCTTCTATGTAAAGTTTCACTCTTTGACCATTTACTTTGAAAGTTTCCCCATCTAGTTTCTCCAATTCAATGGCACCATAACTAAAGACACGTGCTATTAGGAAGGGCCCCTATCAAACTAGATTTGAGCTTTCCAGGGATTAACCTCAATTTGGAATTGTAGAGCAAAACCAAGTACCCTGGTGCAAATTGACGGCATTCAATGCAACGATCGTGTCAAAATTTCATTCTTTTTTTATACAATGCCGAGCTCTCACATGTCCTTAGCAGAAATTCATCAAGCTTATTAAGCTGGGTCAACCTAGATTGTGCAATGTCATGCCAATCAAGATTCAACTTCTTTAAGGCCCACACTGCTTTATGTTCAAGCTCCACCATCAAATGATATGCCTTCCCAAACACAAGTTGGTAGGGAGACATGCCAATAGGGGCTTCAAATGTAGTTCGGTATGCCATAGTGCATCATCAAGCTTTCTTGATCAATCTATTCGATTTGCGTTAACCATCTTGGATAAGATCTACTTGATTTCCCTATTGGATACCTCTACTTGCCCACTAATTTGAGGATTATAAGGTGTTGCCACCCTATGTTTCACCCCATACTTTTCAAGAAGTAGTTTAAAGAGCCTATTGGAAAAGTAAGAACCTCCATTACTAATGATAGCCCGAGGAGTACGAATCTAGAAAGGATGGTCCTTTTAAGAATTTTGTGACACTTTTACATTCAATCTTAGGTAGAGCCATAACCTCCACCCACTTGGAAATATAATCCATAGCCACTAAGATATATTTGTTCGTATGCTAGCTAATGAATGGTCCTATGATATCTCTCCCCCAAACGTTAAACAACTCAATTACCAAAATAGCATTTAGAGGGAGCTCATGTTTGCATGTAACTCCACCTTCTCTTTGGAACCTATCACAAGCTCTGGCATAGTCATGGGCATCTTAGTGGATTGTGGGCCAATAATACCCACATTGCAAAATCTTATGAGTTATTCGAATCCCACTATAATGTCCACCCACTTGTGATGTGTGGCATGCTTCAAATATGCTCATCATTTCCTCTTTAGGACCACAGTAATGGATAATCCCATTAGTACAAACATAGAATAAGTATAGTTCATCCCAGAAGAACTTCCTTATCTCATGCACAAATTTTCGCCTTTGATGTATGATGAAATCAGGAGTTACGACATCACTTAGCAGATAATTGGCATAATCTACTAACCAATATATAGGGTCATCTGATACTACCAACACCCTCTTATCAGGAAAAGAATCATTTCTCTCAAGACCATCATCAAACTACATCATCACTCCATCTTCCAATCTGGAAAGGTGATCACAAACTTGGTTCTCTCACCCTTTTCTTTCAATAGCATCAAAGTTGAACTCTTGCAAAAGAAGAATCCATCTTATCAATCTTGGATTTGCATCCTTTTAGGCTATCAAATACTTCAGTGCTAAGTGATCCACGTGCACGATTACTTTGGCTCCCAATATGAGTATAACTTTTCGAATGCAAAGACCAATACAAGCAACTTTTATTCTATGATAGTGTAATTCTTTTGAAGTGAGTTCAGGGCTTTGTTGACATAATATATAGGATGTAAGACTTTCTCTTTGTGTTGTCCCAAGATCACACCTAAATCTACCCTGATAGCATCACACATAATCTTAAATGGCTTGGACTAATCAGGAGCTACAATAATTGGTGCTGAGATTAACCTATTTTTCAACTCTTCAAAGGCTTGCATACATGCATCATCAAACACAAACTTGACATCCTTCTCCAATAATTTACACAATGGGTGTGAGATTTTAGAGAAGTTTTTTATGAATTGTCGATAAAATACTGCATTCCCCAAGAAACTCCTAACATCCTTTACTAAGATAGGTGGTGGAAGCTTCTTAATTACCTCAATCTTAGCTTTGTTGACCTCAATGCCTTTCCCTGAGATTCAATGGCCTAACATAACACCATCTTTAACAATGAAATTGCATTTTTCCCATTTAGTACCAAGTGACTTTCCACACACCTTTGAAAAACATCATGCAAATGGGTAAAGCAATCCTCAAATGAGTGTCCAACTACACTTAAATCATCCATGGGTACCTCAATAGTGCTCTCCATAATATCTGAGAAAACTCATGCCCTTTTGAATGGTGTTGGGGCATTACAGAATCAAAATGGCATCCTTTTAAATGCGAAGGTACCATATGGCAATGTGAAAGTGGTTTTCTCCTGATCTTCCGGGGCAATGATGATCTGATTATAGCCAGAATATCCATCAAGGAAATAGTACCACCCCTTTTCTGTAAGTCTATCGAGCATCTGATCCATGACTAGTATAGAAAAGTGATCCTTCTCTATTAAGGCATTGAGCTTTCTATAGTCCATGCATACCGTCTATCTAGTGACTGGCTTCATAGTAATAAATTTATTTTTAGCATTGGTTACCATGGTGATACCCCCTTTCTTTGAAACACACTATCTTGGGCTCAATTATTCACTATCTCCAATTGGGTAGATTACTCCTGCATCTAACCACTTGATGAGTTCTTTGCGAACCACCTATCACATAGGTGGTTTAGATGCCTTTGATTCTTGATGCTAGGCTTGTAAGTAGTTAGCTAACTGAATTTTATGAGTGCATATCCCTGGAGAAATACCGATGATATCTGCAATAGACCACTAATATCCCTTTTAAATTATTTGAGCACTAAAACAAGGGCATCTGCTTTTCCCTCACTCAAATTCGTAGCTATGATGACCGGTAACGTACTATTCTCTCCCAAGAATGAATACTTCAAATGTGATGTAAGTGCTTTCAATTCTTACACTAGTAGTATCTTTATAGATGGTTTTGTGGATGGTATCTCCCTATTCTTTTAATCTAGCTCCAACATGGTTTGACGTCAAAGATCAAATGACACCTCAAGAGCATTCACTATCTCATCATAATCTGGGATACTGTCACCATCAATGTTTATGAATACTGCATCCAAAGTGTCTACTCCTAGTCATAGCTCAATCGGTACCTCTAACTCATCATCATCAATAGTTTTGATCACCGAAACTACTCTCAAATCACAATCCTTCCTCTTTTGTTGACAAAGATGGAACACTACCTCTTCTTCAATAAATTTGAATGTGAGTAGCTCATTCACCATATCAACTAGAGTGTCACCTGTAGGGAAGAAAGGCATCCCAAAAATAACAGGAACTGAAAAATCAACCTCACTGTCAAGTATAATAAAATCTAGGGGAAATATAAATTTGTCTACCTTTACCAACATCATAAAGTACTCCCATGGGTTTCTTGACTGTTTTGTCTGCCATTAGCAACCACATTTTTGTAGGAGTAGAAGTTTCCAAGTATAGTTTCTTGAAGATGGCAAGTAGTATCAAGTTGGTGCTAGCACCCAAATCACAAAGTGCTTTAGCAAATTCTACCTCTCCGATAGTGCATGGTATGGTGAATGCACCTGGTTCTTCATGCTTTTGGACCAATGACTTGGTAGTGATAGCATTACAATGTAGAAGATCATAGGAAAGAGATTGACTTACCATCCGCTTCTTTGTGACCAAGTCATTCATGTACCTTGCATAACTCAACATCTTCTCTAAGGCTTCTATCAAAGAGATGTTCATCGATAATTTCTTCAGCATAACGAGGAAGTGCTCGAGCTTGATCTTGTCCTCTCTCTTCTTGATTCTTTGAGGGAAAGGGGGAGGAGGTCTTGGGATGGTCTTACACTTCCTCAGTTTGTCACCCTTTTCAATTGCCCCATTTTTCACACCATTATATGGCCACACCTCTTTTTTTATGGTTCCTTTCTTATGCATCTTTTCTACTCACACCAGCATTGAAAGGTCAATGATGCTTTTACCTTCCCTAGTTGTGACTACCATACAATTCCCCTCATTCATTAGGTTTTGGATCATATTGCTCGGCAAGGTACCCTTTTGGAGTTGATTCAATAGGGAGGACGAAATTATTGTTCTCATTTCTTGATGGCTATTAAATGAGACTCTATCTTTTGGTTGATACATGAAATATCTATTTTCATCCCTTTCAAAGTCCCATCTTGGTAGTCGGTCTTATTTAACAACTTTTCAAACATCTTTTTGATCCTTGAATTGCAAGAACCCGCATCGCTATTATGAGAAGGCATATATGGACCATTCCTATACCCATCTCTTTGACCACACTCCACTTCTTGCACCCCATCTCTCTCAAAATAACAACCACAGTTATCTTTATATGCACCCTTTAGGTTGTAATCCCGACCTTGATGTCTGAGACCTTGACGCCAAAAGTCTGGATTGGAACCATGCGTGTTGTTTTGAACACCCACCACTTGATCTCTAAAAAACAAGCATCTTCATTAAAATATGACTCACTATACATGGGTGCTCTTGGAGGTTGATGGATGACCACATGAACACTTTCTTGAGTTTGTTTCACCACCAAGTCCAAACTCATTTGGAGTTGAGAAAGTTGTTTCATGATCTTATCATCAATTTTTGCTTGCTCCGAACTAATACTCACTGCACATGAGCTTTTTTCAGTAGCTCTCTCCCTTTGGCCCCATGCTGTATTGGCCTTAACTTGAAACGACCCCAAAAAGTGCTCAAAATGTGTGTCAAAAGTGCTCAAAATAGTAATTTCCATATATCTCAAAATCTGTGAGTGATATCAAAAATCTAATTTTATATTCTTGTATAGGGGTAAAATTTTGGGGGAAAAGGGTCTAACCCCAATTTAAAAGTAAACGATTAGCAATTTTAATTTTTCAAGTGGTGATTTCCATAGAGCTTTCTGTACCCCTGACACGATGCACCAAGAGTGCACAAATGAAGAAAACCAAATTTTGCGTCCTCTCCGCAATTCATATAGGTACAAAATTTGTCCAGTTATGATCAGTGCAGTCCAAGACTTTTAAGTCTTGGGTCTAAGTATTCCCAAATGTAAAAATACCTATACTTAGCCATTTTTCGCCCTCATATTGTTCTAAATATTCTTCAATACTTATTCAAACAATTAGCCAGATATTTTACTCCTAAACTCAAGAGTCAAAACCCTTTTTTGATCTCAAGGTTCTTCTTCAAGTTTCAAGTCTCCATCTCCAATCTTCACCAAGTTTATCTCTAAAGCTAATATATGTGGGTTTGTTTCATGGGTTCCTTTCGCCCAAGATGCTTAAGCTTCCTTTTACTCAAAAATTGAATAACTTAAAGATGATCTACTCATAGTTCTTATCTATTAGAATCACTACACACTATGTTGAAGCTTCATGAAATTGTGACTGTTATGATATGTTTTGGGCTATGGATCTAAGATCTAATGCACGATTTGAATAAGGGTTTTGATGTATGTTGCTTGAGGGTGTTACCAGGTATCTATTGAAGATTTTACAATGAATTTACTAGAATGATTTCACTGTTAAATTGTATAGTTTTACAGAAGTACTACACATCCTCTAGGTATTTGATAAAATATCCGGCTAGGGTTACTTGAGGAATTGATGGTCCAATGCATGTCTAATAAACTGAATGATGTTATGATGATTACATAATGATGAAGTGATGATGACAACAAATGTATTTATATAATGAAATGATGATGAAAAGGATTATATGTATGTGATGAAATGATGATGAAAAGAATGTATGTTTGTGATGATGAAAGGAGTGTAATGTACATAATACTATCTCTATTGTGTTAGGGATAGCCAATCCTAGCTCAGGGGATTGTAGGCTTGGGTAGCCTTGTTGAGGGGTTGGTACCTCAATTGCCTACCTCAAGGGGGAGGGTTAGGCCTGGTAACCATGATGGGGGTTGGTACTTTTCAACCTTGTTGGAGGGTTCGTACTCCATCAACCCATTGGGGGGTTTGTACTCCACCAATCATGTTGGGGTTTTGCACCTATCAACCTGATGGGGAGTTTGTACTCCATCAACAAAATGAAGGGGTTTGTACCACATGCACCTCACCAAAGAGGTGGTAGGACTTCAATTGCACTAAGAATGGTCACTCCCTACACAAGTGTTGTTATGTTCTTTATAAGCATGATTCGCTTCATACATTATTCATACATTCCAACTGCTATGTGATATTGTAACTCTATTATCTTATGTAGTCATGTTTAAAGCTTCATTTGGTTAGTTTTGGGGTGTATTAGGTTTAGGGAAAACTCCTAGTACCTAAACAACTTCAAGACTTCCCTAGGAGTTGAGTTTTTGGCGATGGTTCATGCAAGTGCCAACTTTAAATAGGCATAACTTTTAGCACATTTAGATTTTAGTGGGCCATGATTAGTCAGATGAAAAACTTTTGAGTTAGCTTTACAACACACTTGGTTTCACCTCATTCCGAGGTCAAATGAGGGTGTTATGATCGTTTTCCTAAGTCCTTCTCGTGCAGTGGTGTCACACAGGAAACCTATATAGGCAGTGGTTGCTTGTACGGGTCGTGTGAGGCATGTGAGGCTGGGAAAAAGAATTTTCATCCTAAGGCATAGACCACAACCAGTGGAATGGGCCATGAGACTTGCCACTGATCATGAGGAGGGGCATTAAGGTGAATAAGGGAGGCTTAATATGCATGTAGGTGAGTTTGAGTCTATGGCATGGACCACGACCACCTACATGGGTCGTGGAAATTGGTGTAGAGCCTGAACAATATTTCCTAGCACCATATATGGTGCCATAAGGCTCCATATAAGTCGTAAGGCTCCACATGACCTGTGGAGGCCTCCATGGTCATGACGAGATGTCTTTTTCCAATCGATATCGAACTTCAATTTTTGGACTATGTACCTTGTCATGGGCATTCCACATGACCCATAGAGTGCCACCTGACCCGGGAAATACTTTGCCAAATTTTTCCTCTGTTCACTAATGGCAGATTCATAAATGCTAATTATTCTAATAACGTTTTTGGACTTCTAATGTTATCTTAACCTTCCTAAAAGACCTAAACATGGTTTCAAAGGATCAAACTCATTACTCTCATCTCAAAATACACTCTCAATTCTCCCAAAAGCCTCTATCAAGCCCCAATTCAATTTCAAGGAAAACCCAAGAACAAGATTGGATTCCAAGATCATTTCCAAGCCTCCATTCTTCCCAATCTCAATTCCAACCAACTCTATACCTAAGGTATGAGGGTATCATTCATAGGTTCCCTTCACTCATGAAGCCCAAGCTTTCTTTTACTCAAATTGGATGATTTTAAGTTGATCTATTTTATAGGTATTTTACATCATGAATTTACCTATAAAACTAAGTTGGGGTTTCTTAGACTTATGATTATCTAAGCATGTTTTGAGCTATAAATCTTAGATCTAATGTGAGATTTGATGAAGGATTTTAACGTATATTTCTTGGGGGTGTTGCAATGTGGTTATTGATGGTTTTATATTCAATTTTCTAGCATGATATTGCTCTTGAATTGCATGGTTTTACTCTAGTACTACACACCTATCAAGTGTTTGATAAAATATCCGGTTATGATTTCTTGAGAAATTGAAGGTCCAAAACATGTCTTATGTTATGAATAATGTTATGATGATGAAAGAAGAGTATGTGTATGATGTTATAATGATGATAAAAGGAAAGTATGTATATGGTATCTCTTTATATAGTGTTAGATTGACCATAGCCAATTTATTGGTATGCCTCAATCACCATGAGAGATAGGGTATGACAATCCTCTAATCTATCAAGGGATTTATACCTTGGTACCCTATCAAGGGGTTTGTACCTTAGCAGTAGGGTGATGCAATAGAATCATCACTAACCTATCAAGGTGTTTGTACCTTTGTAACTTATCAAGGGATTTGTACCTTAGCACCTAGGTTGTCAAATGGGATCATAACAGCAGCTTACACCTTATAATTGGGATCAAATGGGTCATAAATTTGATGGACTTGGCTACCCATTTTCCAGCTTTCTTCTTACTTATGTTTGTGCCTAATTTAGCAAAGACATTGTGATGTCCTCGGGCTATTTTTAATATCATCCTTGGACTGAACATATAGTTCATCTATGATGTTAAAACTTGAGCTAAGGTTACATTTTTTTTTATATAGAATTTATTCATAATCGAACTTGAACAAATTCGACGTCGAGTCTCGTCTCTATTTAGCTATCATTTTTTAAGCAAAGAAAGTAGGTGACTAACCTACTATATTATTAAGTCATACAATGAACTCAATTACTTTACTTAGTGTAGTACTAATATATCCTCAATTTAACACCAACACATATACACCCTCAACCCTCTTAAACATTTATACTCACATATCGCCCGTTAAGACGAGATTCAAGTACTTTCAAGGATTGAAGCTAATTTTGACCCAACCATAACATGATTCGTTTACATAGAATTTGTACATGTAAAATGTAGAGTGTTACATCGTCCCCCCCTTAGGAACATTCGTCGCTGAATGTTAGCACAATTGGGTAACTTGACAAAATATAAACCTTTATTTAACTAAATCTTTAACAGCACACTAATTATTCAATCACATGTACCTATTAGTATTCTAATTCTACATGTTGGGCATCTTCTTTAGCTTCAAACAAATGAGGGTATTTTGACTTCATCACATCCTCGGCCTCCCAAGTCATCTCCTCTGTTTGTTGATTTCTCCAAAGTACCTTTGCTGAAGCTATTTCTTTATTCCTTAGCTTCCTAACTTAACGATCTAAAATAGAAATAGGTTCCTCTTCATAGGTGAAATCCTCTGTAACTTGTACTACCTCAATAGAAGTAATATGGGATGGATCACCTATGCATTTTCGAAGCATTGACACATGAAAAACTGGATGAACCATTGAAAGCTCTTCGAGTAGCTCTAGCTCATATGTAACCTGCCCGATCTTTTCAATAATTCTATACGGGCCTATGTTACGCAGGCTTAGCTTTCCCTTCTTACCAAATCTCCAAACTCCTTTCATTGGAGACACCTTTAAAAATACCCAATCTCCTATTGAAAATTCTAGCCCTCTCCTCCTAGCATCCGCATGTGACTTGTGATGACTTTGGGCTGTTTCTAGGCGCTGCTGTAGTACCTTAACTTTTTCAAGGGCTTGCTATACTAGATCTGGACCAAGCAAGGTATTTTTTCCCACTTCAAACCATCCGATTGGCGATCTACACTTCCTCCCATACAAAGCTTCATAAGGTGCCATCTTGATACTTG
>JAOTQJ010195262.1:0-35235 GCA_025642045.1 Solanum sejunctum
TCTCGGTGTCCTATCGGCACCATTCACGGCCCCTGGGTTGGGTCGTGACATTCAAATATAGGTACAAGTAAAGAATAACTAGGTTTAAGTTTATATACTTATGACGAAAAATGTCGCATTTCATGAATAAAGTTGGGAGATTTTACAATCTATGTAGTACTTCTTGGTCTTCAAGTATTATAATGGAAGGTAATGAAAGAACTCATTACATTTAGTGTACGATTTTTATTTGATGTGAATTGCTTTTATAGTATTTTTTTGGTACATTACCGATGCAAAAATATTAAATTTGTTAAGCATGACACAAATTTTTATTTTAATTTTCAACTTTATTAAACTTTTTATTTAAAAAAAATAAAGAAAGAAAGTGTACAATTTTTTTCTTGCAAAAAATATCAACTAAAAAATAAATAACATCAAATAGACACAAATTGTACCTTCTTTTCAAAAATTACTAATAAATGAAATAATTTTGAGAGAATAAATTGGCTATACTAATTAATGGCTTTATAGTAAGTGCTTAGTAGACTAAGAATTTAAGGCAATGACTTTTTGTTTTTATTGATGCATTAAGTAAGCTAAGTTCTACTATTTAATATTTGATTAATTAAATATTTAATAATATAAATAAATTGATAATTCAACACACACACACATATATATATATATAGAGAGAGAGGAGAGAGAGAGATATGATATCATAAATTCTATAATATGGTGATTATGATATGATATATGAATAAATGATGATAATAACGAAAAAAATATTAGAATTTATTAATAAAAAATGAATAAAATTTAAAATGAAAAGCAAGTAAAGCTTTATAGAAAAACATGTATTCTATTTTTCTCAAAGTCACTGCTTTTCTGGTTAACAAAATTCAAAATAAATTACAAATATATGTGACTGTCGTATCAATAATAATTTCTTATGAAAAAATTAAAAAAGAGTAAGTTCACATTCACAACTATTTCTCTAGATTCTTTTGCTTTTTCTGCAGAATTATAAAAAACGTGAGTTCACACATTTGTATCTCACTTTGGTTTTTACTTCGTCAAAATTACAAAAGAGGGTTAGTTCATATTTATAATAATTTCCATATTCTTCTTTTTTTTAAGTAAATTTTTGAGTCCAAGGTTCAATTTATTATGCAAATAAATAAAGTAACTACGTAAAGTTTGTCACAAAAATAAAAATTGATACATCCCAGCCCAAATAAAGGGTGTGGCCCATTTGTTCATTGCTAATATCTAAAAGTACCCTTACATTTTCCACAACCCTTTTGGTCCTTCATTCAACCATGGCAAGAATCTTCTAGATGATGCTTCTCCTTCTATGTCATTTCACTCCTTCTAATCCTAATTTCTAGATTTTTGTTGTTGTACAAAGTTAGAAAAAAGTGAATTCTCATTTGTAATCATTTCTCTAGATTCTTCTTCTTCAAAATCATCATCACCATCTTCTTCTTCTTCAAAATTACAAAGAAGAGTGAGTTCATATTTGTGATCATCTCTTTTTTTTCTTTCTTCCTTGTCTCCCCCTCGATCACCCTCCTCCTCCTTCTACTCAAACCTTCGTTCAAATTTTAGCAAACCATGGAGTTTTCTTGATCTCTTTTGGTCTGGTCTTTTAGATTTTCTAGTATTCTACAAGGCATATTTTTTTATTTTTCTAAATTGATTTGTTTGTTACAATCCAAACCTAGGGCCTAGACGTGACACGGTGAATGAGAAATCCGAAGGAACCCCAAACAAGCCTCTCAACTGTTACATATCATTGGTCGCGGAAGCATATAAAAGACATAAAATGACACTAATGGGCAAGGGGCTACGGGTAGCTTGCAAATAAACATCATCAAGAGACAAGGAGTCAAAGCTCATATCATAGATGCATAACTTATTCAACCAACACCTGTAAATACCTAGATAGAGTGAGGGCCAAGACAAAGTAACCGGGCTCACCCTCATAGTCAAAATAGATTATAAGGAAGTGTCTCAATACATAGATAACAACAATATAGAATAAAGTCACCAATATGGAGGACTCACCCACTAGCTTTGAGAAGAACCGATCTAGTCACATGGAGGAGGAGGAGGATCAACTTGAGCGCCAATTCCTACATGGTGATATTATGTAGGCAGGAGTATACGATAGTACATTTGAATATATTAAGTATATAGGATGCAATGCAATAACAAATAAGCTTCACAGTCAACATGTATGATAAGACTATAGGCATGATATAGTAATGTGATATGTATGATCAATGCATAAGTAAAACATGCTTAAGTAACTCACACTCATATAGGATATCATTAGTAAAGCATAAGCCAACTATATTTCCAAAGTATAAACCCCTTGGTTGATTGATGATGACCACACCCCATTACCCTTGTAGTGTGGGACAAACACCTCACATGGTTGATGATAATCACACATTATCAACCTAGTTGCGAAGTACAAACCCCTCATATAGTTTGATGAGTAGAAACTACTACCTCAGTTGATGAGTACAAACCCCTACCTTGATTAATGATGATCACATCCCATCACCCTGGTGGTGTGGCACAAACTCCTCACATTGTTGATGAGTACAAACCCCTACCTTGGTTGTCTAGGATCTTAGTTCCGCGGATCGATCATGGTCTAATGCAACACTCTATATAGAGTATATCATGTACATAAGCTCATTTCATCATTAAAACATCATTCATATCATATCTCATGCTTTGTACTTTCAAGTCCTCAAGAAAACACATCCGGACATTTTATTAAACACCTTGGGGATATGTAATGGGGATAAAAGACCATGCAATTTGGAGATGAAATCATGCAACAAAATCTATACTAAACCCATCAGTCAACATCTTGCAACACCCCCAAGACATTCACATCAAAAACCCTCATCAAGTCCAACATTAGATCCAAGTTTTAGAGCTCAAAACATGTTAAAATAACCATACTTTCATAAACTAAAAATCATTGTGCGGTAAATTCCTCAATATACAAGACCCAATGTAAAATCAACTTTAATTCATGAAATATTAGTAAAAAGAGGTTTTAGGGATCATGGGTGGAAGGATCCAATGGTTCAACTCCACATACCTTGACTTTGGAGAACCCCTGAAGAAGATTGCGAATGGAGACTTAAAGCTTGAGTGAGATCCTTGATGAAATCTTTAAGATTGGTCCTGAGTTTGGGACTTGAATTTAGGAGCAAATATTTGGCTAAGTGTATTGGTGAGTATTGTGGAATGTTTAGGCTGATATGAAGGTGAAATAATGCTAAGTATAGGTAAAAGCACATTTGGAAAGACTTAGGCCCAACACTTAGAAATATTTGGACAAACTAGGAAAAACTGTGCAGGAAATACACCTCTCTGTGTCGCGGAGAGGTCGTGGGCCTTACAGGAAATTGCACAAAGTGAAAATTCATAATTTGATTACTTTTGCTTTAAATTTGAGTTTAGAGCCTTGTCGCTCTAATTTTGACCCACTTAACAAGAATATGAAGTTGAATTTTTTAAAGAACAAATGGATTTTTAGATATACGAAAAATAAGATTTCGGGCACTTCTGAGGCATGTTTTTAGGCATTTTTTGGGGTCATTTCAATATCTCTCCATTGGTAACATTTATCCGCCAATGTAAAGGAGATGTAAAAGATAAGAATAATCATGAACTAAATCATCCCCCAACATGGATGCAACCTTACATTTAAACATCACTTTAAAAATCTCAACATAGGTATAAAATCATCATAATTTGCCAACTTAAAAATGAATGCACATGAACGATATAGGGATGACATATAAGACTAGACATCACATAGGGGAATTATAATTAGTACCTTAGGATTGAATGGAGTGGAACAAATAAAGATACCACTTTTTCATGTCCGCTTCTGCCTCCCAAGTTGCACTTTTGACTTGTTGTTCCTCCAAAGGACCTTAACGGATGCCACCTCCTTTTTTCTCAATCTCCTCACTTTACTATCTAAGATTTGAACCTTAACCTCCTCATAAGTCAAGTTATTCTCAACAACACCCACCATATCAAGAGGCTCAATGGCATTAGGATCACAAATAAATTTTGTCAATATAGAAACATGGAATACTAGATGAACCAAATTCATTTGACTAGACAACTTTAACTCGTAAGCTACTTTCACAACCCTCTTTATCACCTCGTAAGGACCAACACACCTTGGACTCAACTTTCCCTTTTTACCAAAACGGAGCACACCTTTCATTGGAGAAACTTTTCAAATAGACCCAATCAGCCACTTAAATTCTAGGTCTCTTCTTCTTACATCGGCGTAGGATTTTTGTTGACTTTGGGATGTTCTTGACCTTTCCCTAATCATATTAACCTTCTCAAGAGCATCCATAATTAGATCTGGTCCCAAGAATTCCACCTTTCTAACCTCAAACCAACTGACCAGTGATCTACATCATCTCCCATAAACAGTCTCAAATGGAGCCATATCGATGCTTAAGTAATATCTATTGTTATATACGAATTAAATCAAAGGAAGATGGTCATCCCAACTATCCCTTAACTCCAAAACATAAGCCCTAAGCATATGTTCAAGGGTTTGAATTGTCCTTTAGGCTTGGCCATCTGTTTGAGGGTGGAAGGTCGTACCAAGGTGAACTTTGGTACCAAGATCCCTTTGAAATACCCTCCAAAAGTGTGAAGGGAATTGTGCATCCCGATCCAATATTATGGATAAAGGAACCCCATGTAACCTCATTAAATCATGGATATACAACCTTGCATATTCCTCAGCTCCATATGTAGTCTTAATAGGTAGAAATTGAGCAAATTTTGTCATCCCACGAACCACCACCCTTATGGAATCAAAACCTTTTCTAGTCCTAGGCAACCCAAAAACCAAAATCCATGTTAATCACCTCCCACTTTCAAGTGGGAATCTCTATGTCTTGGGTTAGGCCACCCAACCTTTGATGTTCAGCTTTGACTTGTTGATAACTATGGCAACCGTAAATAAATTTAGCAATGTCCCTCTTCATGCCTCCCCACTAATACACATCCGTTAAGTCTCTATAAATTTTGGTCGAACCACGATGGATAGAATAAGAGGAATTATGGGCCTCATCAAGAATTCTCTCCCTCAAACCATCAACACATGGCATACATAACCTACCTTTGTATCTAAGGGCCCCATCTCCCCCTTGGGAGAAAATATTTATTTTGCCCTCTTTCAGCAAGGCCTTCAATTCAAGCAAGGAGGAGTCTAGATCTTCTTTTGCTATCATCTTATCAACCAAAGAAAATTTAGAACCATCTACAATAACCACACTATTACCTAGATCTTCCAACCTCACCCCTAGTCTAGCCAATCTATGCACCTCCCTAGCCATCTCCCTATCACCACCATTCACATGAGCTAAGCTACCCATACACACCTGACTCAAAGCATCTGCCACAATATTTGCCTTGTCATAATGGTAATGCACACTCATATCATAGTCCTTAAGGAGTTTTAGCCAATTTCTTTGTCTCAAGTTAAGATCTTTTTTTGTGAAGACAGATTGGAGGCTTTTATGATCAGTGAAGACATCAATATGCATCCTATACAAGTAATGACACAAAATCTTTAATGCAAACACTACGATGGTCAATTCAAGATCACGGATAGGGTAGTTCTGTTCATGCACTTTGAGTTGCCTAGAAGCATAGGCTATGACCTTACTATTTTGCATTAGCACATAACCCAAATAAACTCTAGAGACATCAGAATACAAAAGAAAACCCTCAAGCCCATTGGGTAGTGACAATATAAGAGCGGACACAAGTTTATCTTTCAACATTTGGAAGCTTTTGTCACATTCATCGGTCCATATTAACTTCACCTTCTTTTGAATCAATTTTTTTATAGGGGAAGCAATAGAGCAGAGCCCATTCACACACCTTCTATAGTAACCCGTAAAGCCCAAGAAACTCCTAATATCTGATGGGGTCAATAGTCTAGGTCAATTTCTAATCACATCGATCTTGTTAGGATACACCTTAATACCATCCAACGACACCACATGACCCAAGAGTGCAACCTTCTTCGACCAAAACACACGCTTGTCATATTTAGCTTATAATATTTCCTTCCTCAAACTTTGTAACACAATCCTCAAATGGCCCATATGCTACTCTCTACTTTGTGAATAGATCAAAATATCATTAATGAAGACTACAAAAAAAGAAGCAAGGTAGGGTTTGAAGACCCTACTCATTAGGTCCATGAAGATGATCGGTGCATTAGTCAACCCAAAGGACATCACCATAAATTCATAGTGCCTATATCTTGTCTAGAAGGTTGTCTTGAGAATATCACACTCCCTCACCCTCACTTGATGGTACACAGACCAAAGATCAATCTTAGAGAAAAAGCTAGCCCCTTGCAATTAGTCAAACAAGTCATCAATTCTCAGAGGAGGATACCTATTCTTTAAACTGACCCTATTGAGATGCCGATAATCAATGCACATTCTAAGTTACCCATCCTACTTTTTCACAAACAACACCAAATTACCCTAAGGTGATTGCCTAGGTCTAATAAATGTCTTTTCCAGCAAATCTTTTAATTGCTCTTCTAACTCCTTCAACTCCGTCGGGGCCATACAATAAGGGGCAATGGAGACAGGTTGAGTGTCAAAAAGGAGGTCTATGCCAAAATCTATCTCCATTCTGGGAGGGACACCAGGAAGGTCATTTGGGAAGACGTGAAGAAACTCATTTACAACTGTGACCAGCTCAATGGAAGGAACCTAGGTCTCCACATCTTTAACCCTCACAAGATGATATAAAGACCCTCTAGAAATCAACTTATGGGCTTTAATGCATGAAATGAATCTACACTTGACCATCAAATATTGACTTTCCCACTCAAGAACGGGTTCATTTGGAAATTTAAACTTTACCCTATGGGTTTTACAATCAATATAAGCATAGTATGCATGCAACCAATCCACCCCAAGAATAATACCAAAATCAACCATATTTAATTTAACAAGATTATAAGGTAAGAGTTTATGCAAGATGCAAATGAGACAAATCCTATACAATCTCCCAGCAACAATAGATGCACCAAAAGGAGTAGACACCTCATATGACTCATGCAATAACTCTGACTCAACATGGAACTTTTTAGCAACAAAGGGTGTAATACAAGCATATAAATCAAGATCAAAGATTTTCAACATACTGATAACAACATTAGGGACCTCACCAACCCCTTGTCTTCCATGCAGGGCATAAAACTGGTTGTGCCTTGGGGCACCACCTTGAGGATCACCTCTACCTAGTGGAACGACATTTCCACCCCGAACCTTGTCATGGTTTCTTGGACAATCTACCTTCTTGTGACCATATTCCCCACAACCAAACGATTCGTTAGAATCTTTAAAACGTAGGCCTTTATGATTCCTTCCATAACTTGGACACACATCTATAGTGCCACACCACCCAAATCTTGTGGCTTAGGAATATCATTGGCAAACCCCCTACTAGTGGCAGAAGGGGGCCCTTGGCCTGGAAGAAATCTAGTATCCTTTTGGAACTTTCAATCAAAATGGTCCCTCTTGGCCTCATGGCCCCTCTTATTTCTCACCTTTGCTTCCTCCATTTGCTCAGCATGAGTCATTAACCGAGACAAGTCCATTTTACCAATAAGCATGGCAGATCGGTGTTCCACACTCTCCAAGTCGGAGACCCCCATAACAAACTAATTCATCCTCGACCTAGGATCGACCACCAAGTGAGGAGAATACTTTGAAAGTTAATTAAATTTGAGGGAATACTCCCTCACACTCAAAGAACCTTGTTTCAAGTTCATAAACTCTACCAACTTTGCCTTTTTGAGTTCAAGAGGGAAAAACTGATCAAGAAAGTCCAATTTGAAATACTCCCAAGGCAGCACATTACTAAACCACTTCTTACCCTTCCATTACTCATGCCAAATTTGGGCTACCCCTTTGAGTTGTTACAATGCCAACTCTGCCTTTTTAATTGGCCCAACACCCATGATATTCAAGATTTTGTAGACCTCATCAATGAACTCTTGTGGGTCTTCATCCACTTTTAAACCATAGAAAACTGGAGGATTCAATCTCATAAAGTCTCTTACCCTAGCTCATGGGGTGTTAGCACAAGGGTCTTGGTCCCCTTGTTAGACTTGGTTGGCCACCACTTGGGCAAGCATATTAAGAGCATCCCAGAGCTCACCATTGGTAGGTTACTCCTTGGGAGTTTGGGAATGACATCCTGTAGTGTTTGGCATGATCTAGCATAACAAATAACTATTGTTAGGTGAAAAACTCACTACAACTCTATAGCATGACATAGAACATGATGAAGGGAAATATTTCCTCAAATGCCTCATAAGCTCCTACTAATAGTCATGGTGGGCTTCACAACCATGAATAAGTCTCGAATAGATGCGTATGTTGGACTCTGAGGATCTATTTATCTAGTGCTCTAATACCAAGTATGTCATGACCTAAGCCTAGGGCCTAGACGTGAAATGGTGAATGGACAACCAGAAGGAACCCAAAACAAGTATCTCAAAATATCATTACACAACATTGGTCATGGAAGCATATAAAAGACCTAAAATGACACTAAGGGGCAAGGGGCTAAGGATAGCTTACTAATTAACATCATTAAGAGACAAGGAGTCAAATCTCATTCCATAGATACATAACTTGTCTGATAAGTACCTCTAAATACATAGATGGGAGGGCCAAGACAAAGTAACCAAGCTCACCCTCATAGTCCAAATAGAATATAAAAAAGTATCTCAACACATAGATAATATCAATATATACTAAAGTCCTCGAAGTGGAGGACTCACCAAGTAGCTTTGAGTAGAACCAATCTAGTCACGTGGAGGAGGAGGATGATCAACTTGAGTGCCGTTCCTACACGGTGATAACATATAGGCAAGTGTATATGTTAGTATGTTTGAATGTACTATCTATGTGGGATGCAATGAAACAACAGATAACTTAATAGTCAACATGCATAACAATATATAATAGGTATGATATAGTAATATGATGTGTATGATCAATGCATATGTAAAACATGCTTAAGTAACTCATGCTCATATAGTGTGTCATTAGTGAAGCATAGACCAACCAAATTTCTAAAGTATAAACCCCTTTGTTGATTAATGATGATCCCAATCCATAACCTTAATGGTGTGGTACAAACCCCTCACATAGTTGATGATAATCATACCTTATCACACTCGTGGCAAAGTACAAACCCCACCTTGGTTGATGAGTATGAAACCACACCTCGATTGATCAAGATCACACCCCATAACCCTGGTAGTGTGGTAAAAACACATCATATGGTTGATTAGTACAAACCACCACTTCAGTTCCCCAAATTGAGCATCGGCTAATGCAATACATTATATAGAGTATATCATGTCCATAAGCTTATTCATCATTAAAATATCATACATATCATATCTCATGCTTTGGTCCTTGAACTCATTAAGAAAACACATTTACACATTTTATCAAACACCTTGGTGGTGTGTAATGGGGATAAAAGACCATGCAATTTGGAGATAAAATCATGCAAGAAATTCTTTAGCAAAGCCATTTGTTAACACCTTGAAACACCCCTAAGACATTCACATCAAAACCCCTCATCAACTCTAATATTAGATCAAAGATTTAGAGCTCAATACATGTTAAAACAACCATACTTTCTTAAACTAAAAATTATTGTGCAGTAAATTTCTCAATATACAAGGCCCACATGTAAAATCAACTTTAAATCATGAAATATTAGTAAATAGAGAGTTTAAGAACCATGGGTGGAAGGACCTAATAGTTGAACACACGTACCTTGACTTTGGAGAACCCTTAAGGAGGATTGGTAATGGAGACTTGAAGCTAGAGTGAGATCCTTGAGAAAATCCTTAATATTGGTCTTGAGCTTGGAACTTGAATTTAGGAGCAGATATTTGGGTAAGTGTCTTGGTGAGTATTCGGGATTGTTTCGGGTGATATGAGAGTGAAATAAGGCTAAGTATAGGTAAAAACACATTTGGGAAGACTTAGTCCCATCACTTAGAAAATCAAGATGGACTAGGAAAAATAGTGCAGGAAATACACCTCTCTGCGTCACAGAGAGGTCGTGGACCCTCACTGGAAATTGCACCAAGTGAAATTTCATAATTTGATTCCTTTATTTTAAATTTGAGGTTAGACCCTTGTCACCCTAGTTTGGACCCCCTGAACAAGAATATGAATTTGGATTTTTGAAATAACAAATGAATTTTTAGATATACGAAAAACAAGATTCCAGACACTTCCAAGGCATGTTTTTAGGAATTTTGGGGGTCGTTTCTATTTGTTTCTTTATATAATTCATGTTAAGAAGCAAATAGTTCAGCAACCAAGAAGAGACGACATATAAACACAATCAAAACAACTAATACAGTATATTTATATTATTTTATGATGAAGAACCATCAATATGTGATGGCAAGTTTTTTTTAAAAGTGATTTGGGGTCATTTACCCATTTTATTGCAACTTCAAAAATAAAATTGGATGGGCTGAAGCCAACACATTCTGACCGATCCAGTATAATTAAACATTGGTTCTTACTACTTAAGAACCGACCTACTTCATTTAGTAAAAAATCTAGGTTTGCTAAAGAAGTTCTCCCCACCTTTCTCTCCTCTGTCTCCGTCATATCAAATGTGGGAGCCAACTCTTCATTTCCTAATCCTCCACTTCTGGGTTTCCAATTGCCTTCACTATGCTTATATGGATTCTTGTTGTATCAGCTATCAAAGTTAAGTTCTTTCAGATTAATTTCCTATTGTTTTGTAATTTGCCTCCATGTTGTACATCCTCCATTGTTGTCATATTGTGTTTCTTTCATTCATGTGTCGTCTCCAGTAGAAACACCCTTTTGTTATAAGTTAAGGCCATTATCCCTATCTTTGACCATGTGAGTATCAAACATTTTCCTTCTTGCCCTTTTTTGCCCTTTGCTGGCTCCTTCTCTCTCTCTCTCCAGAAAGCCACCTGGAGAAGATGACATAGTCATTTGTCTTTTGACACGTGCTGGATGTGGATGCTTGTTCAAAGATCTGACTCGGTTATGACTTCTGATCTTTTACAAGTATTGAGTTCCTTTTTGGTGCCTGATTAGCCTAGGCATAGCTAAGTTTTGCATAACATTTGTTATTGGCACTATTTGTCATCCAATTTCCCCCATTTTATTCACTTATTCTTTTATATTTTGATCTAGCAAGTCTTACTGCTTTCCAAAGATTATTGATTATTTTTACCAATGTGGATTTGAGATTATTTTTATTTAGTTCTTTTATCTCTCATTTTGAAATTAAAGAATAACAATTATTACTGTATGTATGCAACACACTCCTTACCTCTGTAGTAAAGTTATTAATTTTTCTTATATATATTTACTAAATTTTAAATTGTTGGCCACACGTATCAATGTATAATGTATAATTGGATAGTTTCAAATTTGTACAATTTTAATGCTCAATCCTATGTTGACATAAGCAAAAGAACTCATGATCGGTAAAAAAACAAATCATGTTTGCTCCATAATCCGTACTAGAAAAATAAAATTGTTATTATATTGCAAATTTTTTTTTCAAAAGAAAGTTCATTTGTTTTTTTTTCCATGATACTAGAATTGGTACAAGATTACATATTTGCATGATATGTTCTATTTTTTATTTAGTATTAGGAGAAAGTTTCATATAGTAGTTTCACTCCAAATAATTATACTCTTTGTTCTCATCTAATATTGTCACGATCTGGTTTCAGTCAGGATAGCACCGATTAGATCCCTCCTACAGGCAACTCAATAAGTAGGTGACTTCTTCTACTTTCTAGTTGTCTACGTGGTTATCATAATAACCAATGAATTTTTAAGCCTCATTATGCAATGAATTTCCACCAGCCTTTTGACTAGTCGAAGCCAAGCCCCCTTAAAGAATATCTCCACATGAGGGGTTACTACTTCTAGTTCTGTTTGAACATAGAGGACTTTCTTCCAAAACACAAGAATATCAAAGTCTATTTGCTTCTTCAGGACAACCTCTTCCATGAGAAAATCCACATGAATATGGTTTTGAGAAGAAATCTGCTCAACTGCTCCAACATCTCCCACAACTCCAGTGGATACTTCAATGTTAGTCTGTTCTCTCTCACTCTCATTGGTCTCTTTTTACTGCTTCACCACTTCATTTATGGATTCCTCGTGAGAAGGATTGTATTATAACTTTCATGAGCGGTTATTGATGGGAGTGGTTTGACCTTTGATGTACGAGGCAGAACAATAACACATACTAAGTATTAAGTTTTGCATAACATTTGTTATTGGCACTATTTGTCATCCAATTTCCCCCATTTTATTCACTTATTCTTTTATATTTTGATCTAGCAAGTCTTACTGCTTTCCAAAGATTATTGATTATTTTTACCAATGTGGATTTGAGATTATTTTTATTTAGTTCTTTTATCTCTCATTTTGAAATTAAAGAATAACAATTATTACTGTATGTATGCAACACACTCCTTACCTCTGTAGTAAAGTTATTAATTTTTCTTATATATATTTACTAAATTTTAAATTGTTGGCCACACGTATCAATGTATAATGTATAATTGGATAGTTTCAAATTTGTACAATTTTAATGCTCAATCCTATGTTGACATAAGCAAAAGAACTCATGATCGGTAAAAAAACAAATCATGTTTGCTCCATAATCCGTACTAGAAAAATAAAATTGTTATTATATTGCAAATTTTTTTTTCAAAAGAAAGTTCATTTGTTTTTTTTTCCATGATACTAGAATTGGTACAAGATTACATATTTGCATGATATGTTCTATTTTTTATTTAGTATTAGGAGAAAGTTTCATATAGTAGTTTCACTCCAAATAATTATACTCTTTGTTCTCATCTAATATTGTCACGATCTGGTTTCAGTCAGGATAGCACCGATTAGATCCCTCCTACAGGCAACTCAATAAGTAGGTGACTTCTTCTACTTTCTAGTTGTCTACGTGGTTATCATAATAACCAATGAATTTTTAAGCCTCATTATGCAATGAATTTCCACCAGCCTTTTGACTAGTCGAAGCCAAGCCCCCTTAAAGAATATCTCCACATGAGGGGTTACTACTTCTAGTTCTGTTTGAACATAGAGGACTTTCTTCCAAAACACAAGAATATCAAAGTCTATTTGCTTCTTCAGGACAACCTCTTCCATGAGAAAATCCACATGAATATGGTTTTGAGAAGAAATCTGCTCAACTGCTCCAACATCTCCCACAACTCCAGTGGATACTTCAATGTTAGTCTGTTCTCTCTCACTCTCATTGGTCTCTTTTTACTGCTTCACCACTTCATTTATGGATTCCTCGTGAGAAGGATTGTATTATAACTTTCATGAGCGGTTATTGATGGGAGTGGTTTGACCTTTGATGTACGAGGCAGAACAATAACACATATGAAGTCCTAAGGCAGAAAACTTTTTCTTTATTACAACTTAAGGAAGCTTATCCAAGCTTTCCTTAAATTATGTGTAATTACAACTTAAGGAAGTTTATCCAACTTTATAAAACTTTATTACATACTAAGAACGTGTAATAAAGAATACTAAGTTGTATAATTACAACTTAGTATGTAATAAAGCAAAAGTTTTTTAACTTAATACTTAGTATGCGTTGTTGTTATGCCTCATACATCAAAGTTCAAACCACTTCCAACAATAACTACTCACAGAAGTTATAATTCAATCCTACTCACAGGGAAGCCATGAACTAAGTGCTGAAGTGGCAGTAAGAGCAAGAACCAATGAGAGTGAGAGAAAAGAGACTGACATTGAAGTTTCCACTGGAGTTTGTGAGAGATATTGGAGCAGTTGAGCCGATTTCTTCTCAGCACCATACCTCTTGTACTGCTTCTCATGGAAGAGTTTGTCCTGAAGAAGCCAATATACTTAGATATTGTTGTGTTTTGAGACAAAGTCTTCCGTGTTCAAATAGAACTAGAAGTAGTAAACCCTCATATGGAGAAATTCCTTTAGGGGGCTTGGCTTCAACTGGTAAAAGGCTGGTGGAAAGTCATTGCATAATGAGGCTAAAAATTTCATTGATTCTTATGATAACCATGTAGACTATTTACAAGGAAGTAAAAGAAGAAGTCACCTGTTTATTAGATTTTCAGCAGGTGGGATCTAACAGGCATCATCATGACCGGGTCCAAGTCAGGACAAATATTTTTTTCAACTCTAGACCAATCAGTACTATTTTCTATCAACATGAATTATTAAATTTTGATAAATAATTTGGTTAACTTATTTTTGTGTGTATTTCCATAATATCTTTGGCAAGAAACAAAAATGTGAAGAAAAGAAGTAGAGGAACGTAAGAAGATGATGCAGAATAAAAAATCAAATCTAGATAATGACGAAAAAATGAAAAAGAATCAACATGACTCTATTAAAAAGAGAATACTTGACAACAAAAAAAAAAGAAAGATGTCATAAATGGTAATTAATTAGAAGCATTACATCTTAACATAAATATATTACTCAATTTATTCCTTAACACCTACTTAACATAATTATATCATGTTATTTTATGATATTTACTAAACTTTGTATAGAGCAAGAAGTTGACTGGCCTGGAGCAACTATATATGACTTTCTTATCAATACTAAGCTTGGTGTATCTTCTGGACTTAATAGAGTTCAAGAATCACTTGATGAAGTAAGTGTGTTTTTCTCCATTGCATACACTTTGCATTCCATGTAAACTTAAGCTTCTATCCAGAGAATCAACATGTGTGTATCCTGCAAAAGAAGATGCCAGGACTTCTCTTCAGTAGAATGATGTTGTGTAAAACCCATCACAAGCAAAACAACAAAAGGTATTAAAATAAAACATAAGTTTTATCTATCCCATATTGTGCTTGTAGTGAATTCTTAGCATGTTATTTTTGTAGATTTCCAAAGAAGTTGTTAGGACTTCTGATCAGTAATATGATATTTCATAAGTTAAATGACAAAAGGTACATTACTTATCCTTGTCACTAGAACTTCCCCTCACTAGCTTAGCTCTCTTCACTTAAAGGGAATGATTTCCTGATAGAACTACATAACTAATTTTTTAATTCATTTATACCTCCTCAAATGTATCATCACTTGTCAAGTAGACACCTCTACAAGACAAATTACAATGGTCCATAGCATAAGAAATGTAACAAAATATTCAAAACATAAATCCTAATTATTGTGATCAACATATGGTAATGGAAAGAATAGTGATATATTACTAGAAGAACATACTCCTTTTCCAATTCAATCTCTTCAACTTACCAAAAACATTTAACCAAATATGTGGTTTGATTAAAGATGTGTGAAGATCCAAAAGATTGTAAGCAAAATTCAAGGTCTGTGCATGTTTCAGGACAATCACATTTCAGATTCTAGGATAAATAGAGATGATTAACTTACATCGATAAATGATTTATGAGTACTTCTATATTCTATAGTTGAAGGTCCAGAAGAAACACTCTCCCCACATTCTCGGTATCATTCTCTATAGTTTCTCAAGGAGTAGTAGTTTCTTCGAGGGGGATATCACCATTGAGAATAAGTTCATCTAGACTAGTACCCAATGAATTTATGCTATTTTAATCTCCTTTACAACAATAAATTAAAGTTATAGCATATCAAGAAAAGATTTTGATTCTTCTTTTAACAAAAGATAATGTTTTCTATTTTGGATTTTAAAATTTCACTTGTAGTTACTAAATTGAACTTAGTTGTCTTCTTTGAATCATCTGAACATTCTTTACCATAGAACACTCAACATTCATATTGTAGATTTTTTCATATTAGAAATCTTGTCCCTTTGTAGATTCTTTTATATTAGGGATTCTCTATATATCACATTATCCTTATACTGACTTGAAAAGAAAGATACTTTCTTGTGCCCGTTAAAATTTCACATTAATATTTTTGGATAATATTACTATAAGAATACAAAATTAAAGAGCAAGTCTACTTATTATTTTTGTATGAAGCTAGTTGGCAGTGGAACTGAAATATCAACAGGAATATGTTATTTGAATTCACCATGCATGTTAGTAAGTTCAGTGTTGTTTGGTTGTACAATATTTTGAAAAGCTTGTTCATGTTGATATTGAGAAGAGATATTTTGGAAGCCCTCAATTAGGTCTTCGACAGAAAAAGAACTTCAACTCTGAATTATCTTGAAGTTCAAGAAAATAAATGCCAATATAGTTGAACATTATGCACTGACGCACCCTCAGATCATCCACATTCAGATCTAATGTAAATTCTCTCCAAAGTCCACAGAATCACTCAACACTTCAATATTTAGAAGAACTAGAAAGTAATTAATCAAACAGATATTTGTGGCTAGCTATCACTCACAAGAAGGAGTTGTGAAATTCGATCTATAAACATAATTATGGATCACAACAGTCTTGCTAATTGTTCAACTTTTGGAAGAATTCCTTGTGAAGGAACTGACGAATTAAATACATTTTCGAATACCTCATTAGTGTTGGTTTCTGTTGCTGAACATAGAAACTGAAGAACAAATATGATCCACATACCTCTAAAATGAGAGGAGTAGAAAAAAAAAGAGGAACAAATATGACCCAGATCCATATGCTAGACCTTTAATTTCTTGTCTCATGCTATTGACATATCAAACAATGGTTCCATAGCATTAGTAATTCCCTTTAACAGCAAGATAATTATACAGTAATTATGTACAATGTAATTTACACATTTCATGAAAATACTATTTCCTCCATTCTAACTTATGTGGCGCTTTTTGTTTATCGACAGTCAGTTTGACTAATCTTAGAAGCTAAATTGGATGAGATTAAATCCATATTTTAAAATTATATGAAAATTATTTTAAGTTACAATTGTTTTCATGCCAATATGACGTAATAGAGTAGGTTAAATCTTGAAAAGTAAAATGTAAGGAATTGACACTGATTTTCAACAAAGTTGGGAAATTTCAATGGAATATATATCATGCTTTTAGGGAAAACAATAAACTACAAAGTAAAACAAAGGAAAAAGTAGGAAAGGGAGGTTCCAAATAAAAACAAAATGACTAAGGAAAATAAAAAGAATGTCCCTCCATAGTCTAGTGTAGTTGGTTGTTGGTATGTCTTTTGGTGCAAGGGTGATTTTTATCCTTTCTTCTATAGCATAGCATTGGAATTTGGGACCAAATACTAGCCCAGGTGCTTGGTCCATTTCTTATCCCTGGTACTGTGCCTAGTCAGCTCGGACTTATGTTCTAGGTATGTTACAGTTCCACCTCCGATGGAGATAAAATTTATCCCCAAGTTTTTGATCTTTAAATCATTGCATCAATGCATAAGAATCCTCCTAAGAAGCATCTGTTAATGGAAGACCTGTCCACATGATAACGCATTGATGAACGTAGTGACCACTCCTCAAAATAGTCATGCTCTGGAAGACATCTTTAGGCAGAAGAACCAAAGAAGATGACTAATCCAAAAGCTCAATTGGAGCAATCTCATGAGAAAGAGAGCTGAAACATTTACGAAGAATGGAGACATGAAGTACAAGATAGATTTTGACCAATGGAGCTAATGACAACATTAATGAAGCTTATAGATTAAGAAGAAGAAGACTATAACTAGGAAGAAAAAGACGACGAAGAATTCATTAGAGCTAAGAAGAACTATTTCATTTAGTTGATCAAAATGATAACTTATTTTATATTGTCTATTTATAGATTTTAGTTAGCAGAATTCTCAATGTGTAACTAACTGATAACTAACTCTTCTAACTACTTATAAAAAACTCTAACTGTGGTAGCTTGTTAACTCTGTTAACTCTGCTGTATAGTTAACACACCCTTGTAAGCTCATGGTTTAAGCAGGTTCAGGACTCGAATTTTGTTTAGTAGCTAATGATGTTGTGCTCGACCCACTGCCTTATTTAGTATATCAGCTAGTTGATATTTTGAGTGAGTGAACTCAGTCTTGATCATCCCTTGAGTGATTCTTTCTGTTAAAAAATGACAATCTATATCAATATGTTTAGTTCTCTCATGGGATATAGGATTTGCAGCAATCTAAATTGCTGCTTTGTTGTCACAATGCATCTTAATTAGTAACTCAATTTGAACACCTAGTTATTTGAACAGACCTGCTAGTCGAGTGACTTCAGCTAGACACTTTGCCATGCTTCTAAATTCAGCTTCAGCTTAACTTCTAAACATAATTTCTTGCTTCTTTGAATTCCAGAAGATTAGTGATCCACTAAACATAACTATGTACCCATTGACAGATCTTCTTGTTTCAAGACAAGCTCCCCAATCTGAATCAAAGTAGGTAGTTATCTGACTAGTCTCTTCAGTTGTCATTAGTAGACCAAGCCTAGGGCTTCTTTTATGTATCTTACTACTCTGAGTGCAGCTTCTGCGTAAGATTCCTTAGGAGAATACATGTATTGACTCTACACTTGAACAACAAAGGCTAGATCAGGTCTAGTCATTGTAACGTATTATTGTCTTTCTACTCGTCTTTGATACCTTCCAGGATCCGATAGTATCTAATCTTTAGGTTTCTTTTCCTGAGATACTGCTTCGTCATACTTCACAGACATTAGTTCTGATTTTGTTCTAGTGGAGTACTAGCAGGTTTAGCTCCCCCTAGACTACATTCTTCTATCAACTCTAGCTCATAGTTCCTTTGATACATTTCTATGCCTTTACTTCATTTAGCAACCTCTACTCCTAAGAAAAACTTGAGTTCCCCTTTATCTTTCAATAACAGTCTGGAATATCCCACCCTCCCCTGACCCCCTTATGGGACTATATGGGTTTGTTGTTGTATTGTGATTATATATTGTTATCTTCTATTGTCTTTCGAATTCTCTTATGAAGTAAACTTTGTGATTGAAGAGTAGATGAATATACTCTATAACTTAATTTGTTAGCTCAATGGAATTTGCTTCAGAGATGATTGATTTTTTATGTTTCCTAGTTTTCTTTCATTGAGTTACTGAATATCGGCTTGATCAAGCAATCTCATTGTTATTTAGCAAGAAATATTAGTTGTTTTGAGAGAAACAAGATTATCACCTGATAAGGATGTGTAGGGGGTGACTTAATGAGATTGCTTACGAGAGCTACATAGTAACATAAAAGTCAGAGCCTGACAAAAAATAAAAAATAATATATATTTTACCATTTGAATGCAATATATGATTGAAGTTGAAATTGAGAAAAGGTATTTTGAAGTTGGAATTATTTCTGGAGATGAACTTCAAAATGAATATAAATTTCAAATTAGCAAAGGGAGAGAGAGGTAGTACAAAAATAAAGAATTTATGTTACAAAAAGAATATTTAAGTAGTAACTTTGGGGCTTCAAGCAACTGTATTATGACTTTTTTAACTTCATGAATTTACCTTCATCACTTCTCCTCTTGCTTCCGGACAAATGGCATTGTATTGACACTAAGGACTTATTCATCAAAATTTAGTGTGTGCGCATTAAATATGTAGGTAGCTGTTCCAATTGTTTTTCTTGTGTGTGCAATATACAAGTAGCTGTTCCAGTTAAAATTTTAACATGTTAAAGCTGAGAAAATTGCTCAAAATATAATATAAGGACTTCTTGATCAACTCATGCTCAAATTCTTGTTCAAGTTATTGCTAAAATAATCATCTTCTAACTCAAGGCAATGCATGAAAAAAGTATTAAATATTTTAATTAATTGAATATCTCTTCAAAAATTTTGGGTCTTGGGCATAAGGTTTTGGTGTCTTTGGACTAAACCTTCATATTCGTAAAAATACCTTTACTTAGTAATTTTTCAATCCCATATCATACAAGATATCCCCCATAACCCTCTCTGACACTTAAACAAATATTTCACCTAAACTTCAAGTGCCCCTATTTCATTCTGGATTTAAGGATTTTATTCAAGCTTCAAGTTTTCATTCAAATCTTCATCAAGGAAATCTCCAAAGTTGAGGTATGTGGGTTTCAACTATTAGTTGCTTTCACCTATGGTGCCCAACCTACCATTTTACATAAATTGTATATTTCTAAGTTGATTTATTTGTGATTCTTACTTATTATGAATTTGACTATGAACTATGTTGGAGTTTCATACAAGAGTGACTGTAAGTATGTTTTGTATGAATCTATGATCTATTTTGAGATTCAATAGAGCGTTTCTATTTGTATTGCATGAGGTAATTATCAAATGTTGAAGGGTTTATTTAATTCAAGTTTTCTTGCATGATTTCACTCTTGAATTGCATGGTTTTAAACTAACATTACACATCCGCCAACTGTTTGATAAAATGTATGGTTAAGGTATCTTGAGCTGTTTAAAGCCTAATGCATGGTATATGAGTTAAGAGACTTTATGATGATGAAAGGAATGTATATACGAGTTGTTATCATGGAATGTATCTGTAGTGTTGCAACTTGACCATACTAAAGATGAGGGGTATGTACCTCATCCACCTTGTCAGGTGGTGGCAATCCCGTACTATCATAGATGAGGGGTATGTACCCCATCCACCTTGTTAGGTGGTGGAAATCCCGTACTACCAAAGATAAGTTCCATATACTTCATCCACCTTGCCAGGTGGTGGCAATTCTGTACTACCATAGATGAGGGGTATATACCTCATCCATCTTGTGAGGTGGTGGTAATCCCGTATTACCAAAGATAAGGGGTATGTACCTCATCCACCTTCCAAGTTAGCGGCATGCCTTGTATTCCAAGTACTATATTTCTTGGTCTATGATGATGGCCTTTTCCTACACATGTATTATGTTTTATATATGCATGTTTTACTTCAAGCATTGATCATACATGCATGTTACTAGTATACCATCTCTTGCTTATGTTTATGCATTTTGATTATGTTGCCTATCTTTTGTTGCATTGCATCCTACAAACATAGTACAATCAAACTTACTAATGCTTACTCTATGTCCACATGATGTTACCATTTGGGAACCGAAACTCCACTTGATCATCTTCCCCCTCCACATAGCTAGAATTATCTTCGAAACAAGTTTGGTAAGTCCTAAACTCCAAGGATGATATCATTTACTCTTATGTTATGCAAAGACTGTCTGTCTTTTATTGTATCTTTATGAATATGAGGGTAAGCCCAGAAAATTATCTTGGCCCCCGCTCAATTCTATGTTTAGAGGTGCCATTGGACAAGTAATATAATGATGCTTTGAGCTTGACTCTCTTGACTCTTGTATGTTTTTAAGATAAAAGACTCTCTTATCCCATTTACTCTTATTTTACATCCTCTTGTTTTTGTTTAATTGATTCCACGACCAAGGATGTGTAATGATATGCTAAGAGGCTTGTTTGGTGTCCCTCCGAGGTCCCTATTTGCCGTGTCACATCTAGGCTCTAGGTTCGGGTTATGACAGATGGTATCAAATCACTAGGTTGTTAATGGTCCTCAAAATCTAACATACTAGGGTGATCAAACTCTTATTCATGGTTGTGAAGTATGCCACGACTATGAGTAAGAGGCTATGAGGCATTTTAGGAAATGTTGCACTTCGTTATGATCTATCTTGTCTAGTAGAGCTATGTTATTACTAATTCCTAACTGTTACATTTTGAAATATGTCTCAGGCTACTCATGATGGTGACATATCGAATGTGAAGGTTTACAATGCTCTACGGGTGTTCTCTAAGGTCGTGACTGCCCAACTCAACTGATTTGGGGGCACCCTTGAGACTTCAAATGGTAACAGTGGGGAGGGAATGGCCAAGAGAGCCTAAATTGGAGGTCGGCATCTATATTCCAAGTTCGAGGGCAATGGTGGAGTTCCTCATCCTATGCCCAATGTGTAGGAAAGGCCACAGTGGCCCATGTTTGAGGAAATCTAATTCTTGCTTTAGTTGTGGTGGATTTGGGCATAAATTTAAGGGTTGTCCTCATGCTCAACACAAAGGTAGGGGTGATGGTCCTCAAGGTCAAGGTACTAATACATGCCAAGGAGGAAGAAAAGGTCATCAAGGTGGTACCCCATGGTATAATAAATTGTATGCTCTTCAAGGGAGGCAAGGAGGGGGATAGGCGCTCGATGTTGCTACCGGTATGTTGAAATTTGCATGACTTTGATATGTATGCAGTTATAAGTCCAGGTGCCACTATTTCTTTCATCATTCCTTTTTATTGCTCGCGGGCTTCATGTGTACCACGAATTATTGTCTGAACGTATTGGTCTACCCTATTAGTGAGTCTATTGGTGCTAAGAAGGTCCATAGGAATTGTTCGGTGGTAACATTGCATTGATCTCGTCTTGTGACTATGTTGAATTAGATATGGTAGATTTTCAGGTCATACTTGAGATGGATTAGTTGCATGCATATTATTTCTACTTCATAGGTAAGACCCGTAGAGTTAGTTTCCAATTCCCTAGCGAGCCCACTTGAAGTGGGAGAGTTATAATGTGGGGGTCTAGGGTAGATTTATTTCCTGAATTCAATCCCATAATTTGATTTCTTAGGGGAATCTCTATCATCTCATGAGGGTTAGGGACATTGAGTCCAAAGTCTTTCCTATAGAGTTGGTTATGGTAGTTAATGAGTTCCTTTTATGTCTTTCCTAGTGATCTTCCCGGTGTCATTGTGTAGAAGGAGGATGGTTCCCTTTGAATGTGTATTGATTACCGGTAAGCTATTAGGTTTACCATAAAAAGTAAGTATCCTCTACCAAGGATTGATGATCTAGTTGACCAGCATCAAGGGGCTAGTAATTTCTCTAAGATTGATCTTCAATCGAGGTATCATCAAGTGAAAGTGAATGGAGTGTGACATTCCTAAGATAACTTTCTAGACTAGGTATGGGAACTACGAGTTTGTGGTTATGTCTTTTGATTTGACTAATGCAACAATTATCTTCATAGATCTTACAAATAATGTCTTTAATACCTACCTTGATTTGTTTCTGGTGATTTTCATTGGTGATATTTCAATCTATTCCCATAGTAAGGAGGAACATGTAGTCATTTAAGGGTGGTGCAACAAAAACCATCAGATATTAGGAGTTTCTCGCCTTAGCGAGTTATTATTGGAGGTTTGTGAATGGATTCTCTTCTATTGTTTCTCCTATGACTAAGTTGACTCAAAGGAAGGCGAAACTTGTCTGGACCGATGAGTGTGAAAGGAGTTTCCAACCTTTGAAGGATAAGCTTTTCTCCGCTGCTATCTTGTCTTTGTGGAAAGGGTTAGAAGGGTTTATGGTGTATTATGATGTCTCAAGAATTGGTATGGGCTATGTATTGATGCAAAATAGTAAGGTTATAGCCTATGCTTTGAGACAACATAAAGTGAATGAAAAGAATAATTCTACCCATGATCTTGAATTGGCTACGTTGGTATTTCCCATGGAAATTTGGCGTCATTATTTGTATGGGGTGCATGTTGATGTGTTTACCGATCATAAAGAGTCTCCTATATGTGTTTACTCAAAAAGATCTCAACTTGAGACAAAGAAGATGGTTAGAACTCCTTAAGGATCATGATATGGGTCTGCATTATTAACCTAGTAAGGGTAATGTTGTGGTCGATGCTTTGAGTAGGGTGTCTATGGGTATCATATTTCATGTTGATATGGTGGCAAAAATATGGCTAAAGAGGTCCATCATTTTTTTAGATTGGGGGTTAGGTTGGAAGAGGTTGACAATGGTTGTGTTATGGTTGTTGATGGTTGTAAATCTTCATTGGTTGAGTAGGTAAAGGTAAAACATTATCTTGAACCCTCTTTGTTAGAGTTGAAGGCCTTGGTGAGAGATGGTAAGGTGGAGGCTTTATCCCAAGGGGGAGATGGTGCCCTTAGGTGCCAAGGTAGATTGTGTGTGCCTAATGTTGATTACATGAGGAGGTTGATTTTAGATGAGGGCCTTTATGGTAGACATTGTAGATCACCTTTTAGGTGGTTTAAAGTGGGAGAGGTAGACTTATTATGTTCGGATTTGGTGTTGTAGGCCTTAAAGAAAGTGAGGAGGAAGTGATCTTGCATTTATGTTTGGTGATTGGGTTTATGTGAAGGTTTCACCCTTGAAGGTATGGTTTATTTTGGTAAAAGAGGTAAATTGAGTCCAAGATTCATTGGACATTATAGGGTGTTGAGGAAGATTTCCAAGGTGGCCTATGAGTTGGAGTTGCCTAGTAAAATGGACTTGGCTTGTATGGTCTTCCATGTGTCTATGTTGAGGAAGTATGGGGCTGACCCAAATGCTATTTTTCCATTGGATGTTGTGGGTGTTGTTGAAGATGACTTGAATTATGAAGAAGTTCCGGTGGAAATTTTGGATAGTCTAGTGAAGATATTAAGGAACAAGGATGTAGCTTCCATTAAGGTCCTTTGGAAGAACTAACAAGTTGAAAGTGCCACATAGGAAGCCGAAGCGAACATGCAAATGCGATATCCTTACCTCTTCCATTCTACTCAAGCCTCAAGTACTAATCTAAGTCCCCGATGTGATTTCAAGTCTTCAGTTTTAGCCGTGATATCATGTCATACATTCATATTTAAATTGATAAGTTCGTGGTGATTTCACACTTATGTTGAGAGTTTTAAAATGATGTTTAAGTGCATTGGTGCATTCTTGTGTGGGATAAAATTATCTTGTTTACTTCTTTTATATATAGTTCTTTCACATTCGGGGATGAATGTTCCCAACAGCCAAATATTGAAATGACCCAGAAAATGCCCGAAAATGTGCCTTAGAAATACCCATAATCGTACTTTCTATATATCTCAAAATTTGTACAAATATCAAAAATCCAACATTGTATTCTTGCTCAAGGGAAACAATTGAGTGGGTAATGGGTCTAACTACGATTTTAGGAAAATCGTGGAAAAATTTTCTTTGGCAAAAATTTCACTTCTAGAGGTTGTTCGACTTGCCTCCGCGATGTGGACTCATCACGGAGCAGTGTATTTTGTTGCCAGTTTTTAAGTTTCGGCCTAAGGCTTTGATATCTTGGGACTAAGCCTTCCTATGCATAAAAAAACCTGTACTTAGTCATTTTTCAATCTCATATCATACAAGACATTCTCTAAACCCCTCTCTAACACTTGGACAAATACTTCACCCAAAATTCAAGTGCCCCAATATCATTCCAGATCTAAGGATTTCATTCAATCTTCAAGTTCTCATTAAAATTTTCATCAAGGAAATCTCTAAAGTTGAGTAATGAGGGTTTCTACCATTAAGTCCTTTCAACCATGGTGTCCAACCATCCTTTTTAAATAAATTGTAAAACAACCCCAAAAAGTGCTCAAAAATGTTCCTCGGTATTGGCCAAAATTATAATTTCCATATATCTCAAAATCCATGGGTGACATCAAAAAACTAAAATTGATATTTTTCTCCAGGGGGTCAAATTGAGTGGAAAATGGGTCTAACCTCGATGTAAGAGCAATTGTAGCAAAATTTGAAAATCGCATAAATGCGATCTCCAGAGATGATTCGCGCCCCTAGCATGATGCACCAAGGCCGCTACAATGTATTTTGTGCACTATTTTTGTTTTCTGATCAAAGGCCATTGAATCTTGGGCGTAAGTGTTCCCAAATATGAAAATACCTATACTTAGCCATATTTTACCCTCATAACATTCAAAACATTCCCCAATAATCACCTAAACACTTAGTAAAATATTTCATTAAATATTTCACTCCTAAGTTCAAGTCCCAAAACTCATTCGGATCTTAAGGTTCTCATTCAAGCTTCAAGTCTTCAGCTTCAATCTTCATAAAGTTATTTTTCAAACCTAAGGTATGTGGGTTTCTTTCATGGGTTCCTTTTACCATGATACCCAAGCTCTATTTTGCCTAAAATTGTATGATTTAAAGTTGATATACTCATGGGTATTATCTATTATGAATTTCACAACACACTATCTTGCGGTTTCATAAAATTATGATTGTTTTAACATGTTTTGAACTATGAATCTAAGATTTATTTTTAGATTTGATGAAGGGCTTTGATGTATATGTCATTCTGGTGTTACCAAGTATCTATTGACGATTTTATATTTAATTTTATAGCATAATTTCACTCTTGAATTGCATGATTTTACACTAACACTATACACTGTCCAAGTGTTTGATAAAATGTTTGGATTATGATTTATTGAGGAATTGAAGGTCCAATGCATGTTTTATGAGTTGAATGACTATATGATGATGAAAAGGATGTGTATATATGATATTATCTCTATAGTATTGGCAATTGACCAATTCTCACTCGGGGGGTTGTAGGCCTGGGTAACCTTGTTGAGGGGCTTGTACCTCGATTGCCTCGCTCAGGAGGTGGTAGGCTTGTGCAACTATTTCGAGGGGTTTGTACCTTGATAACCATGTTAAAGGGGGTTTGTACTTTATCAAATATGTTGGGGAGTTTGTACCTCATCAACCGTGTTGGGGTGTTTGTACCTCATCAACCTATTAAGGGCTTCGTACCTCATTGGCCTCTCCAAAGGGGTGGCATGCCTTGGATGTTCACTAATAATGGTCTCTTCTTATATATGTATTATATTCTATGTAAGCATGATTTTACTTGAAGCATCATTCATATAGGCCATATTTCTATGTGCTTACCCATTGCCTATGTTATGCATTTTGCTTATAGTGCTTATCACTTGTTGCATTGCATCCTACATACTTAGTACATCCAAATGTATTAACGTATACTATATGCCTACATGATGTCACAATGTAGGAACCAGAGCCCCACTTGATCATCCTCCTCTATATGGCTAGTATGACTTCTCTCAAGCTCTTCAATGAGTCTTCCAGTTCGGGGAACTTGTTTATGATCTCATCCTATATTCCAAGAGTATGTTCTTCTATGTATGTGTTACTATGAGGGTGATCCCAGTAGCTTTTATTAGCCAGCTAAGTATCTAAGTATTAGGGATGTTATTGGATATGTTTTATAATTTGCTATGTGCTTTGACTCTATCTTGACTCTTGATGTTTTCTGATATGAAAGTTGTCCCTTAACCTTATTGTCCCTATTTAGTATCTATTATTGTATTCCATTGCATCCACGACCAAGGATATGTAATGATATGTTAAGAGGCTTGCTTAGGGTCCTTTTCGGTTCCCTATTCATTGAGTCACATCTAGCCCCTAGGATTGGGTCATGAAAGACTTTGTGTCAGAGCACTAGCTTGTTAGGTCCTTGACGTCCAACACACTGCGTCGATCACATTTTTGTTCATGGTTGTGTTGTGCGCTACAACTATGATCAAGAGGCTATGAGGCATTTAGGAAACGTTTCCCTTTTTCTTACTCTATGTCATGCTATAGACATTGAGGTAAGATTTCCCCCTCAATGATTGTTGTTTGCTATGCTAGATCATACCTAACACGAGAGTAAGAAGAGCCAGCACACCCTATGAGCAATCGACTAATGGAGAGCTTTGAGGTACTCTCACTTTGCTTGCAGAAGTTGTGGCTAATCAAGCCAACCAAGGGGCTCAATCCCCTCATGCTACTACACCAACATATTGGGTGAGAGATTTCCTGAGGATGAATCTCCAAGAATTCTATGGGTCAAAGATGAATGAGGACCCTCAAGAATTTATTGATGACGGTTACAAGATTTTGGCTATCATGGGTGTGAGGATTGATTATAAGGCGGAGTTGGCGGCCTACTAACTCAAAGGGGTTGCACATATATGGTATAATTGATGGAAAGAGGAGAGGGAGGTCAACAATGTGGTACTTTAGGAGGAGTTCAAGACGGCTATCCTTTATTGGTTCTTCCCTCTTGATCTTAGGGAATCCAATTAGCTAGAATTTATGAATTTGAGACAAGTGTATATGAATGTTAGGGCGTATTCACTCATGTTTAACCAAGTTTCAAAATATGCTCCACACTTGGTGGCTGACTCAATGTCTAGGATCAATAAATTTGTGATGGGTATTTCCGACTTGGTGATAAGGAGTGCCAGTCCTCTATGATGATTAGCTACATGGATTTGTCCCATTCGATCACTTATACCGACTCAATGTCTTGGAGTCATGAGTCCAAGAGGCCCTATTTTGAGGGAAAGTTCTATAGTCAAAAGGGTGGTCGGTTCTATCAAGGCCAAGGGTCTTCTTATGCATTTCATAAGACGGTTGCCAATAATACTCCAAGGGCCTAAGGTGTTGGGGTTGTGGTTCTTAATGGTGGGTGTCTGAAATATGGTAAGGGTCATAATGGCCCATGGATGATGGATACTATTGCATGTTATGGGTTTATTGATGTTGGGCATAAGATGTTTGATTGCCCTCGAAATTGTAACAAGAGTAAGGTGGTTTATCCACAAGATGCTAATGTTTTACCTTTGGGGAGAGGTGGCTGACAAGATGGTGCTCCAAGGCATAATAGGTTTTATGCTTTGCATGGGAGGCAAGGAGTTGATTAGGTGCCCAACGTTGTTATCGGTATGTTGAAAATATTTAATTTTGATGTGTATGCATTGATTAATCCGGGTGCCACTCTTTCTTTTGTTACCCCCTTGTTGCCAAAAATTTCCATGTTGAACTCGAATCATTGTGTGAGTGATATGTGGTTTCTACTCCTATTTGTGCATCTATTGTTGGTAGAAAGGACTATAGGAATTGTCCCATTTGCATTTTGCATAAAATATTGCCTTGCGATCTTGCTGGATATGGTTGTTTTTTATTTCATTCTTGGGATGGATTGGTTACATACATACTATGCCTCTAATTATGATGGAACCATTTAGTGTCAAATTCCAATTCCCAATTGAACTCGTCCTTGAGTGGGAGAGTCATGATGTGGTAGTCAAGGGTAGATTCAGCTCTTGCATTAAAAGCGTGAAAGTTGATCTGCAAGGGGTGTCTTTATCATCTTGTGAAGGTTAGGGATATAGAGTCAAAAGTCCTTCCCATAGAGTCGGTTCTGGTTCAATAGGAGTTTATTGATGTCTTTCCATATGACCTTCCTGGTGTTCCTCCTAAAAGGGATATAGACATTAGTATAGACCTCCTTCCGAATACTCAACCTATTTCTATTTTGCTTTATCATATAGCCTCGGCAGAGTTAAAGTAGTTGAAGGAACAATTGAGGGACTTGTTGGGGAAGGGTTTTATTAGGCCCGGACAATTACCTTGGGGTGCACCAATATTGTTTATGAAGAAGAAGGATGAGTCTCTTCGAATGTGTATTCCCTACTGGTAACTTAATAGGGCCACCATCAAGAATAGGTATCCTCTTCCAAAGATTGATGATTTGTTTGACCAATTGCAAGGGGTTAGCCACTTCTCTAAGATTGATCTTTGGTCCGGGTGTCATATTATAAAGGTGAGGGCGTGTGATATTCCTAAGACGACCTCCAGACTAGGTATGGGCATTTTGAGTTTGTTGTAATGTCAATTAGGTTGACCAATGTACCGGCTATCTACATGGTCTTATGAATAGGGTCATGAAACCTTACCTTGATTCATTTGTTATAGACTTCATTGATGACATTTTGATCTATTTACATAGTGAGGAAGAGTATATGGATCATTTGAGGGTCATGTTACAAAGATTGAGGGAAGAGAACTTATATACTAATTATGAGAAATGCGAGCTTTGGTTGAAAGAATTTGCTTTCCTAGGTCATATGGTGTCAGGAGATGGTATTAAGGTTGATCTTAAAATGATGGATGTGATTAGAAATTGGCCTAGACCATTGACCCTATCGGATATTTGGAACTTTTTTGGCTTAGCAGGTTGCTATATGAGGAATGTGAATAGTTTCTCTTCTATTGCTTCTCCTATGATAAGATTGAACCAAAAGAAAGCTAACTTTGTGTGGACTGATGAGTATGAAAAGAGATTCCAAACCTTGAAAGATAAGCTTATGTCCACTCCTATATTGTCACTACCGGAAGGGCTAGAGGGGTTTGTGGTGTATTGTGATGCTTCTAGAGTTTATTTGCGTTGTCCTCTAATGCAAAATTGTAAGGTCATAGCCTATGCTTCTAGGAAACTCAAAGTTCATGAAAGTAACTATTCTACCCAAGATCTTAAGCTAACAGTCATGGTAGTTGCATTAAAGATATGATGTCACTATTTGTATGGGTACATGTTGATGTGTTAACAGATCATAAGAGCCTCCAATATGTCTTCTACCAAAAAATATTTCAACTTGAGGCAAAGAAAGTGGTTAGAACTTCATTAGTATTATGATATGAGTGTGCGCTACCATCCCGATAAGGCTAATATGGTGGCAGATTCTTTGAGTTGGGTGTCTATGGGTAGCCTACTCATATTGATGATGGTGTCATAGAGGTGGCTAAGGAGGTCCATCGGTTGGCTAGATTGGGAGTTAGGTTGGAAGAAGTGGATAATGGGGGTGTTATTGTTTGTATGGTTCTAAATCTTCATTTGTTGAGGAGGTGAAGGCTAAGCAAGATCTCGATCCCATTTTGTTGGAATTGAAGGCATTTATAAGAGTTGGTAAGGTGGAGGTTTTCTCCTATGGGGGAGATAGTGCCCTTAGTTACCAAGGTAGTGTGTGTGTGCCTTGTGTTGATAGATTGAAGGAAAAGATTGTTGATAAGGCTCATGGTTCTTCATATTCTATTCAACCTGGGTCCACTAAGATGTATAGGGATTTGAGAGAGGTGAATTGGTGGGGAGGTAAAAACAGGGACATTGCCAAACTTTTTTGCAGTTGCCATAGTTTGCCAAAAAGTCAACGTGGAACATCAAAGGCCACTAACCCAAGACATAGATATTCCAACTTGGAAATGGAAAGAGATTAATATGGACTGTGTAGATGGGTTTTCTAAGACTGGAAAGGGTTCTGATTCCATATATGTTGTGGTTGATAGGATGACAAAATCAGCTCACTTTCTACCAGTTAAGACTACATATAGGGCTGAAGATTATGATAGGTTGTATATTAATGACTCGGTAAGCTTACATGGGGTTCCTTTGTCCATCATATCAGATCGTTGGTGCAGAATTCACTTCACACTTTTGGAGGTCCTTCCAAAGAGGTCTTTGAACCAAGTAAAGCTTAGTACGACCTTTCACCCTAAAAGGGATGTCCAAGATGAAAGAACTATCCAAACACTTGAGGATACACTTAGTGCTTATGTATTATAGCTAAAGTGTAGTTAGAATGATTATTTTCCATTGATTGAGTTTGCAAACAATAGCTATTATTCTTGCATCGGTATGGCTCCTTTTGAGGCTGTCTATGATAGATGTTGTAGATTACTGGTTATATGGTTTGAGGAGAGGTGGATTTGTTAGGAACAAATCTGGTTATGGAGGCTCTTGATAAGGTTAGGATTATGAGATAAAGGTTGAAAACAGTCCAAAGTCACCAAAAGTCTTATGCCGATGTGAGGGGAAGGGATCTTCAATTCAAGGTTGATGACTAGGTTTATTTGAAGGTACCACCTAGGAAGGATGTGATCCATTTTGATAAGAAGTCCAAGTTAAGCCGCATATATGTGGCTCCTTATAGGGTGATCCGAAGGATAAGTAAGTTTGCCTATGAGTTAGAATTGCCTAGAGAAATGGAATTGGTTCATCCCGTCTTTTATGTGTCTATGTTGACGAAGTGTGCGGGTGATTCTAATGCTATTGTGCCTCTTGATGTTGTGGGGGTAGTTGAAGGCAACTTTACATATGAAGAAGTTCCAGTAGGGATCTTGGATTGGCAAGTGAAGAGATTGAGGAATAAGGAAGCTGCTTGCATTAAGGTTCTTTGGAGGAACCAACAAGTCGAAGGTGCTACTTAGGAGGCCGAAATGGATATGCAAAGGTGGTACCCTTATAGTTTCCACTCTACTTAAGCCTAAGATATTGCGCTACGTCCTTTATATGATCTCAAGTATTAAGTTCAGCTCTCATGTCATTGCACATGTTCATGTTTAAATTGTCAAGTTCATGATTATTTTACAGTTATGTTGAGATTTTTGAAATGATGTTTAAGTGCGTTGTTGCATCCTTATGTGGGCTGAAATTGTAATGTTAGCATCTCTCATATATGTTTCCTTGACATTAGGGATGAATGTTCCCAAAGGGGAGATATTGAAATGACCCAAAAAAGTTCTCAAAAATATGCCTTAGAAGTGTCCAGAATCGTAATTTCCATATATCTCAAAATCTATGCCTAATATCAAAAATCCAACTTCATATTCTATTCATGGGGTCAAATTAAGTGAAAAGTGAATCTAACCCTAATTTAAGAGAAACCGTAGAAAAATTCAAAATTCACAAAAATATGATTTCCAAAGACAATCCGCGCCACTAGGTCCAAGGCACTATTTTGTGCATTATTTTTCTGTCCGATCCAAGAAATTTGTATCGGGGACTAAGTGTTTTCAAATGTGAAAATACCTATACTTAGCCATACTTCACCCTCATATCATTCAAAACATTCCCCAATACTCACTCAAACACTTAGCCAAATATTTCACTCCAAAATTCAAGTCCCAAAACTCATCTGAATCTTAAGGTTCTCATTCAAGCTTCAAGTCTCCATCTCCAATCTTCAGCAACTTATTCTCCAAAGCAAAGTTATGTGAGTTTCTTTCATGGGTTTCTTTCAACCATAATATCTAAGCTATCGTTTACCTAAAATTGCATAATCTAAAGTTGATTTACTCATAGGTTTGATCTATTATGAATTTCACTGCACACTATGTTGGGGTTTCATGAAATCATGGTTGTTTTAGCACGTTTTGAGCTATGAATCTAAGATATTTTGTAAGATTTGATGAAAAACTTTGAGGTATATGGTTTAAGGGTGTTACCAAGTATCGATTCATGGTTTTACATTGAATTTTCTAGCATGATTTCATTCTTTAATTGCATGGTCTTATACTAGCATTACACACCCGCTAAGTATTTAATAAAATGTCTTAGGTATGATTTCTTAAGGAATTAAAGGTCCAATGCATGTTTTGTGAGTTGAATGACTATATTATGATGAAAGAAATGTATGTATATGATATTATCTCTATAGTGTTGGGAATTCACAATGCCTCACTCGAGGGGTTATTGGCTCGGATAACCTTATTGAGGGGTTTGTACCTCGATTGCCTCACTTGGGAGTTTGTAGGACTATGTAACCATGTCAAGGGGGTTGTACCTTGATAACCATGTTGGGGGTTTGTACTCCATCAACCATGTTGGGGAGTTTGTACCTCATCAACCATGTTGGGGGTTTGTACCTCATCAACCTATCGGGGGGTTCATACCTCATTTGACTCTCCAATATGGTGGTGGGCGTTAGACATGCAATATTAATAGCCTCTCCTTACACATGTATTGTGTTCTATATAAGCATGGTTTTACTTAAAGCATCATTCATACATGTCATATTACTACATGCTTTCACATTGCCTATGTTATGTATTTTGCTTATGGTACTTATTGCTTATGTTGCATTGCATCCTACATACATAGTACATTCAAACATACTGATGCATACTCTATGACTACATGATGTCATCATGTAGGAATTGTAGATCCACTTGATCATCATCCTCCACGTGGCTAGTACGACTTCTCTCAAGTTCTTTAGTGATTTCTCCATTTTAGGGATGATATTTGTGATCTTATACTATGTTTCAAGACCATATTCTTTTATGTATATGTTGACTACGAGGGTGAGCTCAATAACATGTCTTGTCCCCAGCTAACTATCTAAGTTTTAGAGGTATTGTTGGACATGTTATGTATTTCGCTATGAGCTTTGACTCTCTCTTGACTCTTGATGTTTATGATATGGAAGTTGGTCCTTAGCCCTATTGTCCCTATTTACTATCTCTTGTTGTATTTTGTTGCTTCTGCGACCAAGAATGTCCTGACCTAAGCCTACTGCCTAGACGTGACATGGCGCAAGAGGAACCCAAAGGGACCCCAAGAAAGCCTCTTAGAGCATCATTACACATCCTTGGCCGCAGAAGCAATAAATAAAGCATCAAAATATTTAAGAATAGGGAAACTAGGGCTAAGGGAAAACACATCCATATCTTCATAGGAAAGAGATAAGAGTCAAGCGCATACCGTTGATACATAACATGTCTAACAAACACCTCTACTACGTATATAAGAGTGGGGGCCAAGACAAAGTAACCAGGCTCACCTTCTTAGTCAAAATAGATAATGAAGAAGGTCTCAATGCATAATAGGAGAAACATAGACTAAGGTCCCCGAAGTGGAGGACTCACTAATTAGCTTGAATAGCACCGAACTAGCCAAGTGGTTGAGGTTGATCACCGTAGACTCTAGTTTCTACGTAGTGATATCATGTAGGCATAGAGTGTTCATTAATAAGTTTGAATTTACTAAGTATGTAGGATGCAATGCAAACAATAATTAGGCATCATAATCGAAATGCATAACAAAAGGCAATAGGCATAATATAATACTATGCCATGTTTGATCAATAAATAAGTAAAATATGCTTAAGTAACCCATTCTCATATAGGATATCATGTGTGTAGAAGAGACCAAGCTAGATTTCCATATGTACAACCCTTTGGTAGGTGATTGATGATGTCGCCCAATCACTTATGTGGATGTGTACAAACCCCCATCTAGGTTGGTGATAATGCCACCCCATAACCATAGTGGAGAAGTGGAAATACTTCCCAAAGTTGATGAGTACAAATCCCCATCTAGGTTAGTGATGATGCACCCCATTACTAAGTGGAGAAGTAGAAACACTTCCCTAGGTTGATAAGTACAAACTCCCACGTAGGTTATTCGGGTTCTTAGTCCCCCTGAATTGCGCATGGTCTAATGCAATACTTTATATAGAATTTATCATACACATAAGCTCATTTCATCATCATATAATCATTTATATAATATCTCATGCTTTGGACCTTGAACTCCTCAAGAAACCACATCTGAACATTTTATCAAATACTTAGAGGGTGTGTAATGCTTGTATAAAACCATAAAATATAGAGGAGAAATCATTCAAGAAATCCATTGTAAAACCACCCATTAACATCTCACAACAGCCTCAAGCAATATACATAAAAATGGCTCATGAAATCTGACAATAGATCAATGATTTATAGTTCAAAACATGGAAAAATAGTCATAACTTTGCATAGCTTTAA